>ML102934.1:152758-184023 GCA_003697995.1 Taxidea taxus jeffersonii
TCCTTCCTTCCTTCCTTCCTTCCTTCCTTCCTTCCTTCCTTCCTTCCAGATTTATGAAGAGCTTTAGGCCAGGTGTTAACAGGAAAATTTTGACTAAATTGCATGACCTTTTACTGGGACAGTTTAACTTCCTTTCACAGAGCCATACAAGATGTTGAGATTAAGATTATGTTTGGGGTACCTACAAATCCACCCATTCCACAGCATAAGAGAAAACTTTCCAGAGAAGGAGAGCATTAAAGAAAGAGAGAAAGTAAAGAGTACATTTTAGGGCAGATTTCCTATCTGGGGGATGTATAGTTCCAAGGACTCCTTGTCTTCTTTTTTTTTTTTAACAGATGTGTCATTCCAGCCCACCCCTGCCCTGACATACCGCACCACAGGAGGGATTTTGGACTTTTATATGGTTTTGGGGCCAACCCCTGAGCTTGTAACTCAACAATACACTGAGGTTAGAATTCACTCTATGCATTGATAAACAATCAAATGTTTATTGGTTATTACCATGTTCTTATCACTGAAATAGGTTGATTTTTGTTTCTATGTCCCTTGGGTATTCCTACTACATTATTGCTGTCTTTTCTGAAGTTAGGTTCTAATGTTACAGGTATAAAGGCATATAGATAACCCATGTGTCTCTTAATTATTTGCTAAGCATCCTAAGAATATCTAACCAGTAACAACCCCTGAGTTCTTAGCCTTCCCTGGGTAAAATCTCTAGAATACAGGAGATTTTCTGTCATTCTGCATGTTGATGATCAGTTCATATTTATTTGACTTTCTTATTTTTCTTGAGCAAGGCCTCTTAGATCAGACAGTGCTCAGTAGAAGTGCTCAAGTTGCTTCAAGTATAAGTCTTTTCTTCCCTTCCCCCCCAAAGTCTTCTTGGACCCATTTTTCTTTTTTCTTCTAGTTGATTGGTCGGCCAGCAATGACTCCATATTGGGCCTTGGGATTCCAGCTAAGTCGCTATGGATACCAGAATGATACCGAGATCTCCCAATTGTATGAGGCAATGATGGCGGCACAGATTCCCTATGTATGAATCCCCCATTCAGCCCATGGTTTAATTAGTTATGGGAATTTGTGCCTAATTATAGATGGAAAATGTCTTCAGGGAAATTATTGATGATTACTTCAGTACAGGAAAATGTAGTTATGGAGCTAGTCTTGTGTGGAATACAGTGATTTCATGCCACCCATTTAAATCAAGGGTTCAAAATTGAAAGTTGACTTAATTCTTCAGTGGTTGGCAGTGTGTTTGAGGGATATTGTGACTCATTCATTGCCTTTTGCCAAGAATGCCCTGCAGTAGGCATGGCTAGTCTTAAGTCATGACTTTGGGAACTTCTAAGTGAGACTCATGTCAAAAGGATGACAGTTCTTAGGATGGATATAAAGTGACAGTATGAAAGAAAGCAGCTAAAATCAAGTCTTCACTCTGGGAATCACACATACCCACATACGCATATCATACAACGACAACCTAGTCCCCTTCATAAGCCCCAAGAAGTGTAGGCCATTGCTGCCAGCAAGCAGAAGTCCACAGAGAGCACGCCCTTCCTCCTCTGTAATCATCAGTTTCTTGTCCCTCAGGCTCTTTCTCTGCTTTCAGTCCACCTCCTGAGAGTTTAGAGGACAACTAATGACTGGAAGATGAGAATAAAGTGAAGTGTTATGATGTTGTCATCAAAGATCATTTGAAACATTCACCCAGCCTTTAAGTATTTTATTTTTATGTACTACTCTACCATATATGTACTAAATGTAAAGTAGAAAAAGTAGGAAGATTAACAGATGAAAAAATCCAGAGATCTACCACACCAAGGTGATCAGTGTTTATAATATGTCAGTTTGTTCTTTTCCAAGCTTTGGCTTTTGCACAAGTCTCTGTTCCCCAATCAAGTTTTACCTAGAATCTTAAGGCAATATGGGTGATTATCCACTTCAGGCCAAAAAGGTGTATCTCTTTTTTTCAAGTGGGTATTAACCTCATTAGCCATCACTCACCAACCCTAGACTGATTGACTTTCACGGCAGAAGCCTGGGTTGTTACTGTTTAGAGAAAAGAGAAGACAAAATTCTCATCTCAGGGACCATCCAGTAGAACAGAATGGCAGAAATACACATATTCTAGAAAGCTATATAATAATATAGTTCTAAATGTAATAAATCCAATCAGGTTTACTGGAGGGGGGGAAATAAATATATTTCTCAGGGAAGTCCTGCTTTCTACCCTTGAATATTCAACTAGCACTTGTTTTGATAGGCTCACCAAGTTTGAAATTTGAAGAGCAGAAAAGAATTGAATCAAGGGAGGGAAAGGAGAGACAATTTCAATGGGGGGAACAGATGGAAAAGGATGGGGACAGGTGATCTGTATGCAGGAATCAGAAAGCAACTTCAATCTTCAGAACTGAAAAGTCAGTGTGTGTGTGGGGGAGATTGGACAAATTAGGAGGGGCCTGGGCTGGGGTCAGCAGAGGCATTTGTGGGCCCTGAGGGGTACTGCCATAGGATCCCCAGCATCTTGCTTGCTCCTTCCTGTAGGACGTCCAGCATGTAGACATTGATTACATGGACCGGAAGCTGGACTTCACTCTCAGCTCCAGCTTCAAAAACCTCAGCCTCTTGATTGAGCAAATGAAGAATAATGGCATGAGATTCATTCTCATTCTGGTAGGTATTTAGAAGGTTAGAGCCCATTTTCTGTTTCTGTGTTCATGGCTTAAAATAGTACCATTGAGGGAAACTAGATAAAGAGTACACAAGACTTCCCTGTACATTTTTTGCAACTTCCTGTGAAATTATAGTAATTTTTTAAAAGTTTTAAAAAGCAAATAAACAAAGGAGGACAGAACACATGAAAAAATGGCTTTCCAAAGGTGATACTTTGCAATATTTATTTTTCATAACCATCACTGGGATGTAATTTGTTACTACAGTTCCCTTGGTTAGAGTCAGAACTATGGACTGCAACACTGAATATAGCAACAACATCCAAAAAGCCTCATTGTTCCCAGCTGTGCCTCAGAAGGAATAGCTGTATCCTAGTCTCATATTTACCCTAGGGGGTTCAAGAGCCACTCCAGTTGTATCATTACTCAGCAATGGTGAGGCTCAGGGGATTTACTTTTTCTTAATTAAACTCACAAACAACTGAGCTAAGATTCAGAACACCAATTTATGATTTTGCATTGGAGGCTGTATTTTGATAAACATAGAAGTAGTTACCTGCAAATGGTCCTCCCTTCTAGCTTCTGAGAAATAGAACATTATTTCCTGACTTTTGTTCATTCATTTGTTCATTCCTTCATTCAAACATTAATTAAATACTGGGTCTTTGAAAAATCACTGTTCTAAAAAGTGTGTGTGTGTGTGTGTGTGTGTGTGTGATCTAAATTAACGAATCAGACATTGTCCTTTTTCTTACAGGATTTTATTCAATCAGAGACAGCCAATAAATCACCACTAAAGAATGACTATATTGTGCAACTGGACTAACATTACACTGCCTGTTAATTAACTGGAATTTAAATAAAAACTTTAAAAAATGAGAAAAATTAAAGATAATTTCATATAGTGGTGATTTATATGACAGTTGTGAAATAGGATACTATTACAGGGTAACTGAGGCAGGTATGGGGTGGGGTAAACAGGGAAGCGACTTTGGACACAGAACAGAAGAAAGAAGCTTCGTGTTCTTAAAGAGTATTGATACCATACTCTAGGAGCACAATAAATTGACTTTCTTTGTGGGAGGTTAATGTCTTATTAACCTGGCTTATCTCCAGGAATGTTTTCCAAGAGCATACTTTATTCTTCAAGAATTTTATAGACATAAAGCAAATTATCTATGGGTATTCTGTTTTTGTTTTTTGTCTTGGGGCTGTTTTTCTCATGTTTGCTGTTTTAAACCCTTTCATTGCAGGACCCAGCTATTTCTGGCAATGAGACCAAGTATTGGCCATTCACCAGAGGGCAGAATAACAATGTGTTCATCAAATGGCCCAACAGTAATGACATTGTCTGGGGAAAGGTGAGCCTTGGGAGAAGATACCCGTAATTAATCAGCACCAGAATGTCTTGATTAAAAGAAACTGTCGATAAATCTTGGCAAAATATATAGGGTAATTAATAAATCATGAATGAGTAGAAATCTGCCTAATGCTGATTAATAAGACCAAGGTTACAGGTGTAAGTCTCTAAAGTATCAGTGATCTTTGTTTTATTGTCTGGAGATATTCTGATGCTCCACCCCTTATGTATTCCAGCTGGTCATATAACAAACCTAAAGAATTCCTTTGAGAATGGCTCTGAAGTCTGTGTCTGTTGAAGTCTGTGACTCTCAGTCTCCATCTGTTTGTTTTATAGCAACAGGATTGTAGGTGCACTTCCTGACCCCAAATGACAGAAGCTCCTACACAGGATTCAGACTCTGCTCTGTAACTGTGCGATGCTTCCTGTTGTTTTAGGTGCATGCTCTGCTTACTGTGCCTCTGGATGTTGCCTTCTCAGCTTACCCAAATAATAGCTGCACTTCAAGACCAACTCAGATGTATTCTCATAGAAGCATTCAGTGACCAGTTTAGCTCTGCTCATTTCTCCCTTTTTCTATATTAGCATCTTTAGAGAGGATAGCATGTCACTTAGCACACACATTTATCTGTGAACTCTTAGAAAACAAGGACTAGAGAGATGCCTGGGTGACTCACTGGGTTGAGAGTCCAACTCTTGGTTTTGGCTCAGGTCATGATTTTAGGGTCCTGGGGTCAAACTCTGCGTCAGGCTCCCTGCTCAATGAGGAATCTGTTTGAGGATTCCTTCTCCCTCTGCCCCTCTTCCTGCTCATGCTCTCTCTTTCCCTCTCTGTCTCTGTCTCAAATAAATATATCTTAAAAAAAAAAGAAAACAAGGACTATTTCTTACTTAAATCTCAGTAGATACAGATTATAGTACAGTGCCTATCATATAGTATCAGTAAGTATTTGCTGGATTAATTAATCAACGTATATAGTTAATGCCTTTCTAGTTATAGATGAGATTGGTTGAAACTCTGGATTTTTTAATGCTATGTATATTTGGAGTCCCCAGTAAGTGATAATGCTACTTAAGAATAGTAAGGCTAATTTTATAGGTTGTGAATGAAATCAATGTTAGTTCTTTAGAGTCATGCTTTAAATTTGTTACTTTTGGAGAGAATTTTGTTATATGTCTATGATAGACAGCAGAATCATCATTTGAAAGGTGATTGTTCAGAGGATATATTTAAAACAGATTTAGCTCATTTTATTTTTGAACTGAATGATTTTGAAAACTTACGAAATGAGTCAAAGGACCCTACCCTATTTTCTCCTCACAGAATTTCATATATTCAGATTTTTCTATTTACTTAATGACAAAGATATCCAAGAATTGTATGGAGATGCATGTCATTAGAGTCTGACACGTGAATCATCTCATGGTCCACCATATGCAATGCCTTTCAGAAGTTTTAGTTTTTCTTCTTTTTCTCTAGGCTTGGCCAGAACTGCCCAATGTGAATGTGGATACATCCCTTGACCATAAAACTCAGGTTAAGGTATAGTTATGTGCCAATTTCTGTCCATGTTGCCCTAAACATCCAGATACTTACAAGTTTTATCCCACACTTGGTTAAACAACTCTCTGATCATGCTTGTCAGCCGGTAATTTCTTGGTAGAATGAGATCAGACAGAACCAGAAAACACAATAAGCAGCTAAACTGGAAATGTGTAGAGGGAAATCAAGTGAAATGTCTTCACATGTGTGCCTTTAGTAAGTGGTATTATGTTTAAATCCAATGGCGCTTGAAAAATAATGAATTGAAACCCAGAATATTTTCGCTGGAGAGGTTATGAACAGACTAGGTTTTTAATGAATTGTCCCCATATAAGAAAATATGCCAGCCAGTTCAAAAGGGGTGAGGTTTTTGATCTCCACACTTGATGTCACATCAACTTGGGCCTCTAGCCTCCCCTTCAATCTGCAGGTCACTTTTTCCTGGATGACTAGTCTCCTTTATTTGGTCAGTATAGAAAAATATTTACATATCTAAAGTTTGATCATTTAGACCCAGATAGTTAATTTTCCAGTTCATATGATTCAAGGTCCAGTCATTAAACAGATCTCATGTTTCAAGGGAGTTTAAGACTACCTAACCTCCTTCTAGGAGAATAAAGAAAGCAGTCAGCCTTCTCTGATCTTTGTGTTCACAATAAACTCTGTAGAAGCAACAGCATAGCTGAGACTAATTTCAGACCATGAGTGGGGCAGTGCCTTGCACAGGTACCTGCTCCTCACCCCTTCCTGGTCCCCAGACTCCCCTTCCTGAACAGGTGAAGACCCATCCTGAAAGTATGTGTTTACTCTTACAGCTGTACAGAGCCAACGTTGCTTTTCCGGACTTTTTACGTAATAGCACAGCTGCATGGTGGAAGATGGAAATCAAAGAGCTCTATGCAAATTCCCAAGAGTCAGAGAAGAGCTTGAAGTTTGATGGACTGTGGATTGTAAGTGCACCCTTGGTGGTTCTTCTTTGGAAATGTTAGGAGTCAAACCATGGACAGACAATGCAGAGACAAGCAAGGAGGGAGCTAAGGCTGGAGGAATGAGAGAGAGGGATACTCTTGTACAGCTGAGGTGCTGGACCGCTAGAGACACAGAGAGAATTCTGCGTCTGCCCAGGAACATGCCTGCAGAAGCTGGAGCCCATGGAGGAGATGGGCCACTATTGGAGATGCTGCCAGAGAAAGTGGAAGAGGGACAAGTACCCCAGCTTCTCTTATCTCCCAACCTCCAATTGCTGGATAGTGCTTCCCATTGGCCAAACTACCCAGAAGCTAATACTAGGGGAGCCTGAGAGGCCATCCTGTGATATAGAGTGGGGCTGGGGCTGGCAAGGCATGAATTCAAGAGACAACAGGTGTTCACCACAGTGCTGGTACAGACTCATTTCAAAGGCCTGTTCAGATATTGCTTACACATGTCAGTTGGGCTTAAGAGCAGGGCTTCGTGAAATATCTGTGGGACATGTGTCCAAAGGCTCTTCTACTTGTGTTTTATCTAGGGATAGGAGGCATATCAGTGTTCCAGTTTTCTTCCTAACTGTCCAGTGGCCTGAAATCCTGAGCATTTTCTAGGCCAGCTCTCAAGGGCTTCACAGGTCTGGGCTAGGCTGAAAGAAGGTCATAATTCGCCCAGAGAGAGACCTACAAGCTCACTGGAAGCCCTAGGGCTTTTCTGGCCACTATTCTTGTGTAGGTAGGCCAGAGCAGACATATGGAAGATTAGCCTGGACAAGGCAAAGCAGGTAATGAAGAAACGTGTGTAGCTCCAAGGAATAGGGAAATGATTACTCTGGGGTATTTGTTCTGGGGGGGGGGAAGATGTGGCTGAAAAACTCAAAAAATAGTAAATAGGTCCCCAAACACCTGCCTTTGCCCTTAGATATCCCATTAAAGGTGGTTCAATTTACAAAATCTTAACTTTTCCACTAACAAAGTAGGCAGTGAACATTCACCTCAGGCACTGCCACTGCTTAAATTTAGTAATAAACCCCCAAGTATGATTTCATTTCCAGATTTGGTTCTGGGTTACCTACAACTCTTCAGGACTGCATCTACTGCAGAAAGCGAGACACTTGTCCTTGTGTTTGGTCTCCACTGATGTCAGAATCAGTCCAAGCTACTGGACTAAGAAAGAGTAGGGGAAGAGAATAGCAACCATGGGCCACAGATAAAAAGTGAGTAATTCACACATAGGAAATAAAAAATGGGCTTCTTGCATGGGAAGATGTATCAAGGAATCTCCTTAGGTCATGGATCCAGCATGAGCTACATATTTTTGCTACTATGAAATAATCCTCACAAGTTTAAAAATGCCAGGTAAACTAGGAGTTTCATACTCTACGTAGATAAACATGGGTTCTTAGAGTCCATTTGGGTGAATGCCTTAGAGTAAATGGAGGCAGTGAAATGATTAGCTGAGGGCTTAAATAAGATGTGTTCATCTCCTGGAAGTCAGTGTCCTCCAGAGCCAAGGTCATAGTGCCTCTGACATCACAGAATCTTTCTTGTTAACTCATTGCAGGATATGAATGAGCCATCAAACTTTGTGGATGGATCTGTCAGGGGCTGCCGCGATGAAATTCTTAATAATCCACCCTATATGCCATGTATGTAAATAATTCCCTTCATCAAATTACGCCCTTAATCAAAAACTCCGAAAGTTTTCCTTCTCTTGTCAAAGTGAAGCCTAATTTTGGAGAATGAAAATACTTGTACACATGACATAAAATCCCAAATAGAATAACCTTGAACAAGTGTAAATTACTAATCAGGCATAGAAATAATGACATGATGTATTATGAAAGACCAAGCAATGGATGATTGCATTGGTAACTATGAACTGATTGCTCACACTTTAAATAACTGCCCCCCAGACTATTTTGATTAGAGAATGAAAATCTAGGCTCTGTTCTCTCTCTGTCCATGTCCACAGACACTTTATGAAGGACATGCCCTAGTTGTCCTGTAGTACAAACAGAAATAGAGCATCATTGGACCTTACCATCAAAGGTATCTCAGAAAGTTGAATCCTTACAGAAACCCAGGGAAGGAAGCAACTTACCTTCTTAGAAACACCAAACCAGTAGTTTGTGGGACAGAATCTGCAATCTAAGTTTCTTGATGTTTGGGTCACAGTTATCCTGTCCATTGCTCACTAACTCCTGCATCCGTTTCCCTCTTCCTTCTCTTCCTCCTCTCTTCCCTTCTTCCCTCCTTCCCTCCTTCCCTCTCCCTTTCTTCTCCTTCCTCCCCCAATATTTATGTATCAGGCAAGTACTAACGAATCAGAAATTGTAGAGACCTTAATACAGTTGACTGAAACAAGATCTATTCCCTTGAGAATGTTACCATCTAGTGGAAGAAATAGTCATAACAACAAAGGAGTTTATTGTGCGGATAAGTGGGCTCTATTTGCATTCTATAAATATTAGAGGACAATGAAGCGTGTCTTGCCCAACTCCAAACCCTGTCTTTACCCTTCATTAGTTATAAAGTCCCCACATGTTGATTTTGTAGACAAAATAATTCTTGAAATTGGAACTGGTAACTGGTAACAAAGTCATTGAGTGAAATGAAGAAATGGCAAAGCTAATGAGCATTTCTCGTGAATGAATACAGCAAGTTGTTTGGGAAGTAACTGGGCCTCTCCACTCAGATTTGGAGTCCAGGGAAAAGGGCCTGAGCAGCAAGACCCTGTGCATGGAGAGTGAGCAGATCCTGCCGGATGGCTCGCGGGTGCGACACTACGATGTTCACAGCCTGTATGGATGGGCCCAGATCAGACCCACCTACGAGTGAGTATGTTCCTAGAGAGGATTGCTGGATCCCAAGAGCATGCAATTCTTGATCTCATGACTTTGAGTCCCATGTTGGGTGTAGGAGATTACTCAAATAAACAAATAAACTTAAAAAAAAAAAAAAAGGGAAGAAGCCTGCCTAAAATTTAGTCAAGCTGAAGGGAATATTAAGGCCTTCCTGGTCACTTGGATTCCAGGCCTCTATGTCATCCATCCTTTGCCAAGGGGACAAGTAGAGGAAGCCACAACTTCAACTTGAGGTAGTTTCTAAGACCTTTCCTTTCCTGCTGACTCAGGACCTCTGGTATGGCCAGAAGTGAGTCACTGGAATTTTCTCCTTTCATGACCTTTGCTGGGCAAGCCCAGAGCCTTGTGCATGTGCTGTCTTTTCAGTCGCCAGGAATATGTAGGATCTTTGCAAAATTCTGCATGGTTCTACTTTGCCAGAATTTACTCTAAGACCAGCCGAGCTTTGTTTGTCCCAACTGAACCCCAGCCTGAATACCTATGATGGTGCCAGAAAATTGTTATTGCTTTGGGAATTCCCTGACTCAAGAATTATTTCCCCCTGCTGAGTTGAGCTCTGAGTCCAATCAAATGGCCACAACACCTTGGGAATAGGGATTATCCAGGGGGCTGGAAGCTAGAACAAAAGTATCAATTATGCTCTGGGACTGGTGCTTTTCACAGAGCCCCCAAAGAGATCAGACCTGTGAGGCTGCTGCCGGACTGCTGGCTGTTGGGGCCACTGAACAAGTGATGGGGTCAGCTGGGAACAGCCCAAGTTCAAATCCCACAGACCTCACTGTCCTGCCGAGATTGAGTCATTTTTCTTGGATAGACCATTTCCATTGCTTTCCAGAGCTGGTTAATTTCTAGAGTTCTGAAATGGTCAGTGACAAAGCTCTTTGCCTCCCATCTACCCTTCCTCTCCATCCCTGCCTTATTTCAGACCGTCATTATCTCTCAGTCAGACGTGTGTGTGGATGTGTGTAAGTGTGTATCCATCCAGGTGGGGTTTATGTTGGTGGGAAATATTGGAAGTGACCCAATGGGTTAATCTCTGCCACAGTAGCTAGCCCCTTTCCCTAATATCATTTACTGAATAATTCATCTGTGTCTATTGATTTGTAATGCTTTCTTCAGCAAATATGTGAATTAAATTATGTACTCGGATCTGTTAATAGCCTTTCTCTTTTTGTTCCATTGATTTTCCTCCCACGCATTGTTTTTATTTTCTTACTGAAGCTGCAGGCAGAAGACCCACCTTCCGTAGGGAGATATTTGAACATCTTTTGTGTATATTTATCCTTGTGTGCCAAATCTATCCCACTTTGTGAGGAGTAGCACAGAGAGAATTACCAAATAGCTATAGTCATATATACTCTTATTTGATCCCGGATCTGCCTCCTTGCTCTTTAAATGTCCTCTGATACATTGTCCAGCTTCTCCGAGCCTCAGTTTTATAACAGTAAAGGAGGCCAAGGAGACCTTCTCAGGAGGTTGTGAGATGGTATATAGAGGAATGACCAGGCTAATACCTGGTTAGAGCAATTGCTCTGTAAACACCTGCCTCACACCTCACCCAGCTCCTTCCTGCCACCTCCATGTAGGCAACTAGTTAATTTATTATTTTTTTAAAGAAAGGAAATCCACATTTAGGGGATGATGGATTCCAGTTGTCCTGCTGTGACTCTTGGGATCACCTTTAAATAGCAGATGCTTCCAGGGAAGGCACCTTCTGGCTCCAAATGGAACACCATTGCCGCCTCATACTCCAGACTGGAGTGGCTCTCTGTAATGAAGTCCCACGGCTGTCCCATCCTCAAATTCACCCCCAATTCACCTCCTTGTTCCCTTCCAACCAGAGCTGTGCAGGAGGTGACGGGACAGCGAGGGGTCGTCATCACACGCTCCACGTTCCCCTCTTCTGGCCACTGGGGAGGCCACTGGCTGGGTGACAACACAGCCGCGTGGGACCAGCTGAGGAAATCCATCATTGGTGTGTGGGTTTCCCCCCAGGGGCCCCTGCTGGCAGGGAGGGGGCTGGGGTGTGTCCTGGCAGAGACATTGGTTATGTCTGCGTATCATTCACATGGGCAGTGAAAGCAGCAGGAGCTGACTTCTCTGTGGGTATGAGTTTGAGTCTCTACCCATCGCTTGATATTTTCATCATTGTTGACCCAGGGCTTCGAAAGAGGGTATGGAAGAGACAGGGCAAACCTACCTTCTGAAAGGGCTGCTTTGTCCAACACAGCCGTGTCTTCTCATTGCAGGCATGATGGAGTTCAGCCTCTTTGGAATATCGTATGTAAGTTACATCAGAGCTGTTATTAATTAGTCATATCCCAGCATGTCTGGAACCTACAAAAGTCTCACCTCATGTTCTGATTTTGCATCTTCTCAGACAGGAGCAGATATCTGTGGCTTCTTTGGAAATGCTGAATATGAGATGTGTGTTCGCTGGATGCAACTGGGGGCCTTTTATCCCTTTTCCAGAAACCACAACACCATCGGGACCAGGGTGAGGTGGCAGCTGGTGCTCAAATCACAACTTCTTCTTTACCCTCAAAGGAAGCGTCCTTCTTTGTTGAGGAAAAATCATAAAAATCAGACCCTCCATTTCTTAGAGTTCAAAACCCCAGAGTTATAAGCAATTCTCAAGAAAACACTTTTTTTTGCTCATGTCTTGAGGGATGCGTGCCTATGAGGACAGCAGGCTTTGTAGCTCCCTGTGGAGCTGAACTACAAGAAGCTCTTTTTCCTTGGAGAATTTTTATTTTACTCAGATCCATCCAAGCTCCGTCAGTGCTGCATGGAGCCCCATCTCTCCAGCCCCGTGCAGGGACTTAGGAGTCTGTGATAGAGTGGGAAGGAAGTAGCACTAGTTTAGTCAGACATCAGGGGCAAGAGAAAGATGGGACAGAAATGAAGGGAGGGGTCTGTGTAACTGGTACCTGGGACAAGCACCTGCTGACCTTTTTCTGATAGTGTTAGCATAACATAAAGAAGTATCTGCCCCATGTTCCTATATCTCTTCAGAGACAAGATCCTGTGGCCTGGAATTCAACCTTTGAGACGTTCTCCAGAAAAGTCCTTCAGACCAGATACACCCTGCTGCCCTACCTCTACACTTTGATGCATAAAGCTCACGTTGAGGGCAGCACTGTTGTCCGACCCCTTTTCCATGAGTGAGTACAGCCCGTTTCCCGCAAGCAGAGGTTCAGGCCATGTCTTGTAGAGAGCACTCTGCAACAGTCCTAACAGTTTGGTGGATATTTCATACTTTTTTACTTTTTTTTTTTTTTTAAGGTTTACGAATGACAACGAAACGTGGGATATAGACTGTCAGTTCATGTTGGGTCCTGCCCTCTTAATCAGCCCTGTGCTGGAAAGTGTGAGTTTTCTTTGTCATAGATGAGAAACCCTCAGTCACATAATCTCAAGTAAAGAAGGGCATTCTAAAGATGATCTTGTCCCACTTGCTCTTTTCCAGCAAATACTTTTCTAGAACATATAAGGGAGATCTTTTTTCAAAATCCCCATTAATGAAAACTTCACAACCCCAACTGATTTCTCATTTTAGTGTCTCGTTACCTGCATCTTTGTAAAGTTAACCTTTAAGAAAAAAGTTTTCTCTATGTTTGAAGAATTTTCTCAGATCTTTTTTTTTTAAGATTTTACTTATTTATTTGACAGAGACAGATCACAAGTAGGCAGAGCAGCAGGCAGAGAGAGAGGGGGAAGCAGGATCCCTGCTGAGCAGAGAGCCCAATGTGGGGCTCGATTCCAGGACTCTGGGATCATGACCTGAGCCGAAGGCAGAGGCTTAACCCACTGAGCCACCCAGGCGCCCCTTCTCAGATCTTTTTCAACTAAACTTTATAAACTCAGGACACCTGGGTGGCTCAGTGGGTTAAGTGTCTGCCTTTGGCTGGTGTCATGACATCAGGGTCCTGGAGTTGAGTCTTATGTTGGGCTCTCCTCAGCATGGAGGCTGCTTCTACCTCTCCCTCTCCCTCTGTGCTCTCTCTCTCTCTCAAATAAAGTCTTAAAAAGAGTCTTAAAATTTTTTTAAAAACTTCCCAAACTCTTAAAATCATTAATAAAATTCCCATTTTTATCTTAATACTAGAGAAAGATTTTTATTAATTAAATTATTGGAATATGCATAATGTGTCATTTTTATGTTTCAGAACACTTTTGCGATTCCTGCTTATTTTCCCAGAGCCCATTGGTATGACTACAGCAGGGTAAGAACTCACATATTTTGTGAAGAACCAGACTGGTCTGTGCTGCCTAGAGGGGTGGCCAGCACTTTCTTCTGTCTTTGAGGCACATAATTTCTAAGGCAGTAATTTTCAACCTTTCAGCCAAGCAAGGTTTGCTTAAACAAAATTATCCACAAAAGCATAATTAGGTAAAATCTGACACCCACATCATATTGACTTTTCTCTCCCCTCACTCCCACTTCTCTGGAGAACACAGAGAAAGGACTAGATTTCTAGAGTTTTTAACAAAGCTGAAATCAGAGATTTTTCTCCTTTGACTTGCTATTTCTTGCTGACTTTCAAACATGCTTCCTTAGAAAGATTTGTGTAAAGTGTGCAACTATTCATTTCTTCTCTTTATCTTCATCCATCCTTGCCTAGCCTATATTCTGTCTTCTAGGAATCTGGCAGTGTGTCGACAGGTGAGTGGAAAATCCTGGATGCACCCCTTGACCACATCAACCTTCACATTAGAGGAGGCTACATCTTGCCTTGGCAAGAGCCCGCGATGAACACTCAAGTCAGGTAAGGACGAGCAATGGTACCGATGGCCACGCTTTGTCATAATGAGGCAGCTTCTCGGCGAGCTGCCCGCCTTCACCAGAGCTCTGTGGATAAATAAATGCAACTACAAACCCTCTCATTGATTTGATCCCATAAGTGCCTTTTGACTGGGATCTGGGGGAGAATGCATTCATGAAGTCTGTCTTGGGGAGATCTTTTATCTATAGCTGTGTCTAAGGCCTGGGGCAAAAATTTTCTTTAATTTTTCTTTAATTTAATTTATTTTTTTAGAGAGAGAGTGCATGTGGGAGTGGAGGAGTGGGAGGGGGGAGGGCAGAGATAGAGGGAGAGAATCTTAAGCAGACTCCATGCTGAGCACCAAGTAGGAGGGATGGATCTCACTACCCTGAGATCACCACCTGAGCCAAAATCAAGAGTCCAGTGCTTAATCAACTGAGCCACTCGGTCACCCCTGGACCAAAAATTTTCTTGAGGGCAGTAGCATTTACCTCTTTCCACACTATTAAAAAAGTTGGGGATATTAATGAGCTCCTTGATTTGTAATGGCTATCCAAGGATGATTTAGTGCTTATTTCCAGGTCTATTTTGGTCAATTCAGGATAGATTTTATATGAATATAAATATTTACACATTTATATTTATATATTTATATTTGTGTTAATGTACTAAATTAAAGGGAACATGTTATGTCAAGAGAGACACACATAAAAAGAACTATAACCATTCAAAAGGAAAGAAGTTAACTTAGCCTTATGGTGTAAAGCATGGTTTCATATGAAAGAGAGCTTTGAGCTGAGTCTTGAATAATAAATAAGATTTGAATATATGAAGGCAGGGAAAGAAATGTTCTGGGAGTATTAAAGAGCTAAAGGTGAAAAATGAGTTTGGTTTGGGGCATAGTAAACCAGTCAGTTTAATTGGAGAGTAGAGAGGAAGAGAGATGAAATAAAGTTCAAGCAGGCTAAGATCAGGTCATGGAGGGTGTAAATGCCAGAGCAAGTCCTTTGCGTTTTATTCTGTAGCAATCTGGATGCTACTGAAGGGTCATTTTGTGGTTTTCTTTCTAAGGAATTCATATCTTATCATATTACTTATAATGCATATGTAAGTAAGTATGTTTATTTGATTTTTTAAGTGTCTATATTTTTAATCCACAAGAAGATCATGCCTGATAATTTCATATTAATTATTAAAAATTAGATCTTTAAAAAATTAAATATCTTGAGGTATATTAAATTAAAGGACATTGATTAAACATATTTCATATTTATTTATCATAATTATTTATAAGTCCCCATTATAAAGAAACCACCTTAAAATTCCAAACAAATATTCTTTCATTACATAAAATAACTTAAATATGACTACACTTAATTAAAATTGGTTTGCACATACATCCTTTGAGATGGAATCCATTTCTAGTTGCAAATATATATATATATTTTAAAAGATTTTATTTATTTATTTGACAGACAGAGATCACAAGTTGGCAGAGAGGCAGGTAGAGAGAGAAGGGGAAGCAGGCTCCCTGCTGAGCAGAGAGCCCGATGCGGGGCTTGATCCCAGGACCCTGGGATCATAACCTGAGCTGAAGGCAGAGGCTTTAACCCACTGAGCCACCCAGGCAACCCTGCAAATATATTTTGATAGATAAATATCTAAGTGTATCTCAGCTTAATGGTATTTATATGTTTTGCTGTGTTATATAGTAGACATTTTTGTGTATAATTTTTGAAAATAAAATTCTGTTTTAAACCATCCAGGAAACCTTAATATTTAAGAGGCATGCAAAAAGCTCTTTTATAAAGAAGATACATTTTAATTTACCTATTTTTAGAACTTTATGTGCATTTTTATGTACATTTTTAATGCATTAATTTTTTTGTTCTGGATGAGTAATATTTTCAACAGAAACTATCCTTCATTCTTACAACCTATAATCTAGAGAAAAATAACTCCTTTTTTTTTCATAGTCGACAAAAATTTATGGGATTGATTGTTGCTTTGGACAACAATGGGAAAGCTGAAGGCCAGATATTCTGGGATGATGGGCAAAGCATTGGTGAGTATGAGCATTCCAGAATCTCTCCATACGGCATGCAGAAAAACCACAGCTCAGGATATAACTGGCATAATCTATTTCTAAACCTGTTTCTGCCACTATTATAAAGCAATGATGTTGGGATAATTTTTGCAATTTTTGTCTGCTCCTTATATTACACTGTAATTACTATAGAACAGTGTATGCCCCCCCCAAGCTTTGTGATCTTATGGATTCAGCCAGGAAGAATCTATCTCTGTATAACTAACTGCCTTGCTCTGATAAAAGTGTGGATGCAACTCTCAGGCTGACAGTTCATTCATTCACAGTGGTTCACAGACGTGGCTCTGTTGTTTGGACCAGCTACCTATTACCAGGCACCCTGTTCCTCCTAAGTAGGCTCACTCAAGAAGCAAATGAGAGCTCAGAAAATTTCTTAGTGTCTCAGAAGTAGGGAATTAAGCATTGTCAAAAAGATCGTTATGTCAACGAAATATTACTTTGTATGCTTTCCCTAATCTAGGGGTAGGACAGTGCTACCTGAGATAATTTGGGTTTGTCACAATAGCCAGAACATCCTCTTCCTTAGACATCTCTCCAGAAATACCAGTGTTGTTACCAACTGATGCCCATCTTCCAATACTTGTTACTGTGGACTAGAACATTCTAATCTTGTAACATATCACATTTTCTGAAATCATAGCTTGTTTTTCACTAGTAATAATCTTCCTTTCCATTTTCTTCATTATGAGGGTAATATATCGTCATTAAAGAAAGTATTTTAAAGACAGAAAACTAGAAAAAAAGTAATAATATTACTGCTATATTCTTTTCCTTTCATGTTATTTAAGAAAATGCTTAACTTTTTATATCACTGAAAACGTACTGCATATTTAATTTCCAAATGCACTTAACATAATGGTAGAAATATGTCCAGATGTTTTCATATATTCCTTATAAACACCATTATGGTTACTATATCCCACTGAGAAGATATGCCACAATTTATCTGACTTTCTGTAATTACTCTCTAATCTAGGGTACAGGATGTTTTCAGTTTTCATTGTTATAAACACCATCCAGTATTAACCTTTGTTTGCATTTCAGATTATTTCCATAGGGTAGATTCCTAGAAGAGAAATTATTGCTTTTTTAATCAACTTAATTAAATTGTATTTACACAAAATGTATCCATCTTAAGTATACAGTTCAATAAGTTTTGACAAATAGATACATTTATATTGTTATCACCACAGTTAAGATCTAGAATATTTTCATGACCCCAAATTTCCCCTTCTACATCTTTTCAGTGAACTACCCCCATTCCCAACCCCCACTTCAGGCTCTTAGAACTACTGATCTGCTTTCTGTCTCTCTAGATGAGATTTGTCTTTTCTGGGCTTGACGTAAATAGAATCATACAGTGTGTATCCTTTTGTGCTTTGCTTCTTTCACTTAGCAAAATGATTTTTGTAGCAAAATATTTTGCCATCTGGTGGCATATAAAAGTAGCTCATTACCTTTTGACTCCTGGATGATAACATCACATTGTATGGATATACCATATTTTGTTTATCCATTTACTTATTGATGGATATTTAAGTTGTTTTATGTTTTTTACCATTATGCATAATTATTTGCTGCCATGGTTATTTGAGCATTGGTCATTTTGCAATCATACGTTTTCATTTCCCCTTGGTAAAAGTCTGGATGTGAAATTGCCAGGCTGGGTCAGATTGTAAGTGTATGTTTAACTTCTGAAGAAACTGCCCAAGTATTTTCTAAACTGGCTATACTGCTTCTCTTCACTAACGACAAAAATTCAGAGTTCCAATTTCCCACATCTTCACTAACACTTGGTGTTGTCAGTCTTTAACATTTTAACTATTTTAGTAGGACCTAGTGCATCTCATTATGGATTTAATTTGCTTTTCCTTGATGCTGAGCATCTTATGTTTACTGGCTATTTGTATGTCTTCTTATTGAGGTATTGGTTCAAGTCTTCTGCCTGTTTTTTGTTATGTTGCCTTTTCCTTAGTGACCTGTGGGAGTTATATATACCAGACTTTTATCACTTAGGAATTGCCTCTCCCTGTCTGTAACTTGCCTATACAATTCCTTTATAGTATCTTAAAAAAACAAACTTTAACTTTGATAAAAGTCCATTTTTCCCATACTCTTCTTTGATATTTGTGCTTCTTGTGCCTTGGTCTAAAAAGCATCTGGTACTAATTCTAACGTGTGTGTGTGTGGGGGGGGGTTCCCCATACCAACAAGTAATTCTGGGACTCTCTAGGTATCCTACAGTTCAACTCAGTTCTGACGTGACATTATGCACCATAGCCCTCCAGCCCCAATTTCCTTCCTAATGTCTCTGGGGGGGCTGGACGTTCTGATCTTCACAGCACAGGGTTGATTAGCCAGGAACCGGAGGCACCTTCCCTAAATCAGCTCATTAACATAACAAAAAGATACTTAGTTCTTATCACTTAGGAAATTCCAAGGGTTTTAAGAGCTCGGTGGCAGAAATGGGATGAAGACCAAATACAGATTATAAATCACAACACGACACCGCCTAGTCCAAGGTTGCAGAGATTTTTCTCGTGGCTTTTACATTTAGGCCTATCATCTATTTTGTATTAAATTCTATGTAATGGTCAAGGTTCATTTGTTCCTTATATTTATCCAGTTAATCCAGCACCTTTCCTGAAAGCAGAATCTTTTCCCTTGTTATATTATCTTGACACTTTTGTTAGCTATGAATAGGTCCTATATGGCTGAGAATCTATTTTTAGATTATTTGTTCTGATTCTTGATCTCTGTGTTTATACTTATACCAATACCACACTGTATTAACTAAGGTAGATTCAAAACTGTTTTGACAAATGGTAATTAACAAAAACTTGCTAGGATTTTGACTGCAATTGCATTGAGTCTATAAATCAATTTGGGAATACCTCTGTATCATCTTTAATTATTTAGGTCTTCTTTATCTCAGAGCATTTTGTAATTTTCAGTGCACAGGTCTTACACATATTTTGTTAAATACATCTTAAGTATTTCTAAGTTTTTGATAGTATTGCAGATGGCACTTTAAATTTCAGTGTATGCGTAATGCATTATAACCCCGTAGTCATTGAATATGGTATTTATAAGAGCTATTTTTCTGGGGTGCCTGGGTGGCTCAGTGGGTTAAAGCCTCTGCCTTCGGCTCAGGTCCTGATCTCAGGGTCCTGGGATGGAGCCCTGCATTGGGCCTCTCTGCTCAGAGGAGAGCCTGCTTCCCCTCCTCTCTCTGCCTGCCTCTCTGCCTACTTGTGATCTCTCTCTGTCAAATAAATAAATAAATAAAATCTTTAAAAAAAAGAGCTATTTTTCAAATACTTTGGTTGCTCATTTAGAGGTAGGGTCAGGTTAAGGGTGGGATATGAAAGAATTTGATTACTTTTTTCCAAGTTCAACTTAGTCTTCAATTATTTCTGTAAAGTTTAATCTGAAAAGTGAATTCCAGGGAGAGACATGTGGCAGGTGGCATCCCGTAGTCCTGGAATCAGACATCACTTCAGTCATTTCCTGGTTTTATGTCTTTTGGAAGGATGCTTGACATCTCTTTGCTAGCACTTTGTCTTTACCATCTACAAAACTGTACTTATCACGTAGATCTTCTTATGCAGACAAAATGATTTCATATGTAGAGAGAATTCCTAGCACATAGATGCTCAGTAGAATATACCATTAATACGCAAGGAAAATAAAGTTACAGTATAAGTTTTTAAGATAAGATGTATTAGGTAAGATATACTACATTTACATCAGTGTGATTACTATGACAACAGGAAGTCCAAAAGTCAGAAAAAGGAGGTTAACCAGCCACCCAAATTAGGTTTTAAGAGATTTGGAGCCTTAAACCTTGTAAGAAAATAATAAGTTACAGTGCCAATTTTTTAAATTTAAGAATTATATTCATGAGCTAGAATGTTCCCATCTATTAGGAAGTACATATTTTTCCTTAAATTAAGTCTAGGTGAAGGATGAGATTTTAATCAGGGATTTGTTCGGTGAGCAAAAAATTGCAGCTAAAGGAGTTAGTGGCTGTGCCAAGGTTATTTAACACTGGATCTCGTCAATGACTTCTCACCAGGTTGACTACTGACTGCATCATCAGATCATGCCAGCTGCATGCGTAGGTGATTGGGCAGCAAACAATTCCATTATCATGGTATGGAACATAGGCAATAAAGTCAGGTTAGAGGATGCTGAGAGATATGGAGATTAATTTTGCACGCTTGGAATTTGAGACATTTATGGAGTCTCCTGGTGGGGCTCGCAATTTGCAAATATATGTGTGATGACAGAAAGTCTGATGAAGAGTGGAGTGAGAAGCCTGGGAGTGTTATGACAAGTAGAAATCACACTGTATTAATCTTTAAGATGAATCAGGTAGAAGTCTTTTTTTAAAAAACTATTTTACTTATTTATTTGACAGAGAGAGATATCACAAGTAGGCAGAGAGGTAAGCGGGGGGCGGGGGGAGGCCTCTGCTGAGCAGAGAGCCCGAAGTGGGGCTCAATCCCAGAACCCTGAAATCGAAGGGTGACCTGAGCCGAAGGCAGAGTCTTAACCCACTGAGCCACCCAAGCACCCCAGAAGTCTTTTTAATATACATTTTTATTTTAAAAAATGCCCTTTTGTTGTTGTTAGTTCTTGGGGTTGTCTTTAACAACCCCAAGTTTGGTAACAAGTTTATTGAGATACAATTCACATACCCTGTAACATACCCATTTTTAAGTGTACAATTCACGGCTTTTCATATGTTTGCCAAGTTGTGCAAACATTACACAGACAATTTTGAAAAAATTTCTTTACCCTCAAAATAAGTCGTCCACCTTTTAGATATCACCCCTCAATCCTCCCTTGCGCTGCCCCCATTCTCTCCAGCCCCAGGAGATGCAGCCCTAGGCATTTACTACTCTATCACTATACACCTGTGTATGCTAGACATTTCATAGGAATGGAATCATATGGAGTTACATAAATGGAATAAATGTAGTCTTTTATTACTGCCTTCTTTCACTTAGCATAACATTTTTAAGGTTCTAGCAAGTTGTAGCATGTATCCGTACTTCATTTCTTTAATATGGATGAATAGTATGATGTTGTATGAATATACTACATTTTATATATCAGCTAGTATATGCTTGGGTTGTTTCCACTTTTTCACTATTAAGAAAAAAACGCTGCTATGAATATTCGTGTACAAGTTTTTGTATAGGCATTTTTTTAGTTCTCTAGAGTGCATACCTAGGATTGAAACGTCTCCTTTGTATAGTAACTCTATGATTATTTTTGTGGGAACTCCCATATTCTTTTATAAGGAGGCGGCACCATTTTACATTCTTTCAGCAGTGCATGTGGGGTCCAGTGTCTCAAGATCCTTGCCAACACTTATTATCATCTTCCTGCTGGGTGTGAAGTAATATGCCACTGTGGCTTCTATTGATTTGTGTTTTTCCCTGATAACTAATCTCATTGAACGTCTTTTCTTGTACTTACTGGCCATTCATTTTCTTAAAATATTTTATTTATTTATTTGAATGAGAGAGGGAGAGAGAACAAGTAGGGAGAGTGGAGGAGGGAGAAGCAGACTCCCCACCAAGCAGGGAGCCCCATGTGGGGCATGATCCCAGAACCCTGGGATCATGACCTGAGCAGAAGGCATTTGCTTAACTGACTGAGCCACCCAGGTGTACCTTACTGGCCATTATCTTCTTTGGAGAAATGTCTATTCACAAGCTGTGTCAATTTTTACATTAGATTATCTTTTTATTATTTAATTGTGTTTTTATATCCTCTGGATACAAGTCCCTTATCAGACATCTGACTGATTGTACTGACAATTTGGGCTAGATAATTCTTTGTTGTGTGTGGTGGCTGAACTGTTCATTACAAGATGTTTAGCAACACTCCTCCAAATGCCAAAAACATTATCCCCAACCCCAAGATGTAGCAATCCAATGTCTTTCTAGATGTCACCAAATGTTGCACCAGCAAAATCACTGATGGTTGGGAACCAATGTTTTAAGGGAATCTGGAGTCCTTTTATATAGCTTGAGCTAATTGGATCTAGATGATTGATGTTATAGTGGGTTAATAACACCACAGTTAGTTTGTGTTAAGAAATCAGCTCCCTATGAGCAATATATTTCAAAAATTTAAGGGGAAAACAATTTCCTATGAAATTTCAGTTTCCTTCAACAACTGTCTTAATTTCAAGGTTAAAAATCAATAGTCCCCGAGAGTTTTAAGATTTTTATACTTTTTAACTCCTATGGAGAAGCTCTTTGCTCCTTTTCACCAAACAGATTTAGAAATTCAAAATTTAAAACACCAAGACATAGTGTAAGTATAGCTTTTACTTAAATTTTCCATTAATAGGTTTTTAACTATTTGTTAAATTTTTGCTTACATAAGGAGATTTCATATCTAGTTCAAGGATAATCTTAGATCACCTTATTAACAAAATTCCATTCTTTAAAAATTCTTTGTTCAAACCGCTAGAAGAGTCTTGCAATATTTGCTTAGGTTACATTTTCTAACCAAGGCTAAATTTAAAAAATACAGGCTTTATGATTATTTCTGCAAGAGTAGAGGTAATTTATAGAGAAGAAAGAAGAGAATTAATTGGTTCAAGGACAGATATATTGGAATATTGGTAAGAGATGGAATGTCAGTAAGGGCAAGAACAGAACATGAAATGGAACTGACTTTTTAAAAAAATATTTTATTTATTTATTTGACAGACAGATATCACAAGTAGGCAGAGAGGCAGGCAGAGAGAGAGGAGGAGGAAGCAGGCTCCCCGAGGAGCAGAGAGCCCAATGCGGGGCTCAATCCCAGGACCCTGGGATCATGACCTGAGCCAAAGGCAGAGGCTTAACCCATTGAGCCATCCGGGCGCCCTAGAACTGACTTTTAAGAAATAAGAATTATAGAACCTACATGAGAAGAATGAGTAAAGTGGGCATCTACTAAGGATTATTTCAAGGAAGCGATGTGTGGGGAAACAGCTCTCAGACACCTGAATATCATGAAGAAATACTTAGATTTAATATAATGTGTCACTGGTGACTTTGAAAAGATCAGATTCAGTGAAATAAGGAAACCTAAGAACTGAAATATAGGAGATGTAGGATTGAATTATGAGTCGAGTCCACAGACA
Source organism: Taxidea taxus jeffersonii (assembly GCA_003697995.1). NCBI lineage: Eukaryota > Metazoa > Chordata > Mammalia > Carnivora > Mustelidae > Taxidea > Taxidea taxus. Next base: position 176,201 of record ML102934.1, read on the forward strand.
TAACAAACAGAGGCTACCTTTTTTGAGACAATATGGCACTAAAAAAAAGAGATGTGGTGGTTGCTTACTATAGAGAGAACAACTAAAGGTTTGTCAGAATGGAGTGTCCTGGAGCATAATTGGCTGGAGCATAATTGGAACCGAGAGGAGCAAAGTGGGTCTGAGGAGGAACTGATGGACTAAGTTATGTAGAGGCAGGAGGGCTTGGGAACTAGAGCAATGTGGTAGGATGGTCTAAGAGAAGAATCATGAAGGTGAAGGTGATGATGACTTTGCTAATGATAGTAAAGAACACACTTTGAGCACTTACTCTGCTCATGCAGCATACCACGAGCTAGGTGCTACTACCTCCATTTTACAAATGGTAAAATGTTATTTGCCGTAGTTTGCACAACTACTAAGTGTAGGAGCAGGAATTTGAATCCATGTCAGTCTGACTTGAGCCTGAATTCCTAGCTGCTCTCCTCTGCTTTGAGCTTTTATCATCATAGCCATGTCAACCTTCATGGCTATGTGCTTGCTACATTGGCACAGAAGAAACCAGTCAGTAGGGGCACCTGGGTGGCTCAGTGGGTTAAGCCTCTGCCTTTGGCTCAGGTCATGATCTCAGGTTCCTGGGATCGAGCCCGGCATCGGGCTCTCTGCTCAGCAGGGAGCCTGCTTCCCTTCCTCTCTCTCTGCCTGCCTCTCTGCCTACTTGTGGTCTCTGTCTATCAAGTAAATAAAAAAAAAATTAAATTACAAAAAAAAAAAAAAAGAAAGAAACCAGTCAATAGCCTTCACATTTCCTCATCTGGGGTATCTATATCCTTAGTTCAACCAAGATTTTCTGGTTTTACAACCACTTGATCCTCACTTGAAATACCCTCTTCCATATGCACATCCCCATACTACCCTGGAGTGAATGAATACCTTGGCTACTTATCCTTAATGTTTCTCAGAGAGGTCATGATTATCCTGATCAGTAATTGTGACCCCTTTGGCTATATACAAGATTATATGCTACAGTTGAAGCAATGAGGAGTTTATTCTTTTTTCTTGCTTGCAGATACCTATGAAAATGGAAATTATTTCTTGGCAAATTTTACTGCAGCTCAGGTAAGACTATTTTATTGAATTTCATAAACGCATTCCCAGTTAGCTACAGGTTAAACATTATCAGTTAACTATATCAAAATAATATCCTACATCTTAATAGGAGGAATGTCCTACCTCTACACTTATAAATTGGGTCTGTTGACATTAACATAAGGAATAAACAGTCCTTATTTTGACAATTATCTAATATGCCATCAGTTTTTTATAAGAAACTCGTAATTCATATAATGCTGGTGAAAAAATGGGTCTTCAAATGTACAACATGTTTTCTGGGGATGAGATGGCATTTTCTGGCTGATAATATTTTGCAGGATAAATGCTAGATCAGTTATCTATTGCATAACAATGGTATATAAGAAACAACCTCAAGGGACGCCTGGGTGGCTCAGTGGGTTAAGCTGCTGCCTTCAGCTTGGGTCATGATCTCAGCATCCTGGGATTGAGTCCCACATCAGGCTCTCTGCTCGGCAAGGAGCCTGCTTCTCCCCTCCCCTCTCTGCCTGCCTCTCTGCCTACTTGTGTGATCTCTGTCTATCAAATAAATAAATAAAATCTTAAAAAAAAAAAGAAACAACCTCAAAACTTCATCAGCTTGTAACAATAAATAAATAATTTAAACAATAAACTATTTATCCCAGGAGTTTTTAGTGTTCCGATAATCTGGGCTGGACTTAGCTGATCTTGGCTGGCTTATGCTCAGTAATGGGACTGTTTGGCTGCTTGGATGACCCTGGCTCTACTCACTCACATATGTATGTATGTATAAGAGTGAGCTGGCTCTTCAGTGATCTAAGAAAAGGAAATATGTTCAATTGGCATTATGGAGAATTAATAAGACTTTGAGACTGACTGCAAGCAGAATCAAGGGAAAATGAAGAAAAGAGGATATGACTTGAAGTAAATGGGCATCCTAAAGCTAGCTCTTGTTGATTTGGGAAAGCCTACAGTTTTGTTTTGGGGTTTTTTGGGGGCTTCTTTGTTTGTTTTGTTTTTAAAGATTTATTTATTTGAAAGAGAGAAAGTGAAAGAGAACACACACATAGAGGGGGAGGGAGTAGTGGACTCCCCGCTGAGCAAGGAGCCCAATATGGGGCTTGATCCCAGGACTCTAGGATCATGACCCAAGCCAAAAGCAGATGCTTAGCCAACTGAACCACCCAGGTGCCCCTGGGAAAACCCACTATTAAATTGCCTGGAAATTTTCAAGCCTGTCCTTATATTAATATATTCATATGATCTAAGATTGCCTATGGCAGGTCTGGACAGGATTTTTTTATGACTGTGTAGAGGGCAAAAACAGAAGTGGAAATGCTTGAGTATTTTTTAAAATCTCCAATTTGCAACAAGTTAACTAATATTCTATTAGCAAGGGGAAGTCAGATGGCCAAGCCCAAAGACAAAGGTGAGATAGAATACCCCATCCAGGGAGGGAGGGCATTTACATGGAAAAAGAGTATGAATAAGGAGGAGTGAATAATTGGAGAAAATAATACAACCAATCTACCAGGCATATTAAATGACTCCAGAGATAACCTATATCATTCTCATTAGAGTAGGAAATATCATTCTATGTCAAACCTGGAATTTGCTTCTCTATAATTTTTACTTATTGATTTGCATTTAAGGAATAGCATAGCACAAATCTGTTGTCTTTTCTACATAACAGTGCTTCAGTTATTTGAAGATGTCTGTTATATATACCTTCCGTCTTCTTTTGGAATTATTCATCTGCAGGCTAACTTCACACTTCCTCTGTTTTGTTCTTAAACAGATCTGATTATTCTGTTTGGACCACAATTAGTCTAGATTCCTTTCAAAACATGGTACCCAGGATTGAAAGAATATCTTAGAGCTGCATTATCCAGTATGATAGTTACTAGCCACATGTGACTTTTTTTTTTTTTGAGAGAGAGAAAGAGAGCACACATGCACACTCAAGCGTAAGTGGAGTTGGGGGGATGGCAGAGGGAGAGAATCGTAAGCAGGCTCCATACCCAATACAGTGTGGAGGCTTGTGTGGGGCTCTATCTCTTGACTTTGAGATCATGACCTGAGCCGAAATTAAGAGTTGGATCCTTAACCGACTAAGCCACCCAGACAGCCCATGTGACTTTGGAGCACTGGAAATGTGACTAGGCTAATATGGAATATTTGAAAGATTGTAAAATACCTCATTAATATTTCTATATTGAATACATGTTAAAATGATAATATTTTAGATATGTTGGGTTAAATAAAATGTATTCTCAAATTAATTTCTCCTGTTTCCTTTTACTTTTAAAAAATGTGGCTATGAGGGATGCCTGGGTGGCTCAGTTGGTTAAGCGGCTACCTTCGGCTCAGGTCATGATCCCAGCATCCTGGGATCGAGTCCCACATCGGGCTCCTTGCTCGGCAGGGAGTCTGCTTCTCCCTCTGCCTCTGCCTGCCTCTCTGTCTGCCTGTGCTTGCTCACTCTCTCTCTCTAACAAATAAATAAATAAAATCTTTAAAAAATGTGGCTATGAGAAAATTTAAAATTACATATATGGCTTGCCATATATTTCTGTAGAATGACATGAACTTTATACTGCAAAACAGGCAAGCTCAAAACATCAGTGACATGAAATAATAAATAGTTCATTGTCCAACTATTACCTCTTTTTAGCTATACTCTATTTTCTTACTGCCTCACGTTTTTAAATTTTTTTTAATTTAATTTTTTAAACACATGTATCATATATTATAAATCTCATGGTCATCTAAATTTTTAAACACATGCATCACATAAATTTTATGGTCATCTAAAACTTTCAGATTATCTTCATAGGCATGATTGTCAGGTCATGCTCTCTCCATCCTGCAGCTGCCTTTTTGAAACTAAATGCAGGACTTTGTATGCTAATTAAATATGTAAACTCTGTTCTTAATTTAAGAAAAGTTGAATTGAGACTACATATTTTTCCTCTCAAAATGTTGTTTTTTAAAATGAAACTGTTGATTTAGAAATCCTAGATTTTAGTTCTGTTTGTACTAACTAGTTATTTAACATAGGGAAGACATTTCCCTTGTTTAACCTGTGTTTCTTTATTATAAAACATTGCACTTTCCTTAAATGCTTTCTAACTCTAAAACCTCATTCTTCTCTTATTCCAAAGAAGTGATAAGTGAATTCTCATTTCTGTGTGATCTTTGAAGGTGTTTCTGTCTAGGGATCAGAGGCTTGGCATGAAAGAAAGCTTCTAACTTTCCATGGGGTAACTATCAATGGCGTGCTGGCTGGCATGGGGTAATGGCGGTGTGGAGCTGATTTATGGCATTTGCTAATTCCTGTGGTTTAAGTACTCCTACCATTTTAGCCAATTTCAAACTATCAACTGGCTTTCAGAATTCCAGGCAATTTAACAGTAGGCTCTCCCAAATCAATAAGATCTAGCTCCAGCACACCCGTTTACTTCAAGTTATATCCCCTTTTCTTCATTTTCCCTTGATTCTGCTAGTGCAGTCTCAAAGCTTATTAAATTCTCCAGAAAGCCAGTTGAATGGATTACTTTTTCTTTCTACTGTTGCCATGCGAGTCAAGGCGTTTGTGGTGTCACTCCACTGCAGCTATCTCCTTGATGCATCGCATAAAATCTTCCTCATCCTACCCACCTTTTTTTTGTTTTTTAAAGATTTTTATCTATTTATTTATTTGACAGGCAGAGATCACAAGTAGGCAGAGAGGCAGGCAGAGAGAGAGAGAGGAGGAGGCAGGCTCCCTGCTGAGGAGAGAGCCTGATGTGGGGCTCGATCCCAGGACCCTGAGATCATGACGTGAGCTGAAGGCAGAGGCTTTAACCCACTGAGCCACACAGGTGCCCCTATCCTACCCATCTTAACCAGTCTTATTTTGTTTGCTCAGCATGAGCTACCATAGCTCTTGCACTTAATAAACATGCCTTTTTCCCCACATGACCCTGCCTCCAGCCCCTTCCTCATTCATTTCACCTTTCTAAATCCATCCACCCTTCCAGGCTTCCTAAAGTCCCATGTCCTTCCTGAGTCCTTTCTTGACTCTCCCTATTCTGTAGTGAGTTCTCGTTTCTCTTAGCAAATATTATCTCTTAATTTATATCTCTTAACAAATATTCACTATGATTTTCATTTAGGCCTTAATCACATATTACTTTGTGACTTACCTCACATTAGTTTAAATCTTGTGTTGATACAAAAACAGTTCATGATTTTGTCAAGTCCTATACTTATTGCAAACTGCCCTCAGTCTAGGGGCTGTTTGCTGGGATTCTGTGTTCACACTGTGTTAACTCATACAGGGCTATGCCCATGGGTGCATCATGATTCCAACCATATCGGTGTCATTTAGCTACTCTGTTTACTCCCAGAGCCTCAATTTCCTCATCTGTAAAAGTGAGATAACGATGCTTGCTTTTCAAAATCATTGTAAAAATTGGTAACGGTATAAGTAAAATAACTTTCATTATGTTGATGTTATCAAGTTTATCATAGCAGATGCTCAGGAAGTATATCTTCATGAAGTGTTTAAGAATAAAAACAGCAAACCAGCACAACAATAGTAATTTGAGGTTTCTTAATATTTTAATGTGAAATACAGTCTTTCAATAGATGTCCTATGTATTTTTTCTCTTTATATATCCTTTATAGAATCTATTGCAAATCCAGACCATATACAATAAGTATCTGAGTGACTCAAATCCACTGAAAGTTGGATATATTAAAATCTGGGGAACAAGCTCTACTTTTGTGATACAAGTCACTCTCACCTATGACAACCAGCAAATCACAGGGGTGAATTTCAAGAGTGACCCTTACAGTCAGGTATGTCTCAAAGGAGTGTTATATGATAAATTAATTTTATTATTCTGCAGAGTTATCACCACTTTTATTTTCTTTCATTATTTCACTTGCTTGTATTTAAAAGTTTATAAAGGTACATGCAGTAGTATGTTCCTGAAAAGTTGGGAATGTTGAATCCTATCGTAAAATGTGTACCATCAGTGGTCTTCCCAATGTAGTCCAGGAATCTATGATCAATGGTCTGGTGAAATCCTTTCCATGTGCTTCCCAGAAGTGGTTCTATGTGTTAAGTGAGGTTAGTGTCTCAGGCTAGCATAACAAAACTTATTTCCTTCTGTGGCAGAGGCTAAAATGAAAAAGTGATCCTCTAAAATTGTTGGAGATTTTTTTCCTCTTTCCTGAAATTGCTCATGACCCTGGTCAAATTGGTAGATCTTACAGGTTGGTGCAAATTCAACTGTGGTGATCATCATGATGAATATGTCCCACCTGTGATGTGAGATAAATTATTTGGTTAACAAAACAGAGTGATAAATAGCAGACCCTACTAGATCTTCTAGCAGGGTCTGCTTTTGGAGCTACCTACTTGGAAGACAAATTACCAGTAGAGTTACCAAGAGTAACCACAGAGGGAAAAGTATCCTGCTTTATAACACTAGACCTGTCCTAAATATGATCTGGTGACCTGTAGGGGGTCATTTAGCAAAGTGAAAACGTGTAAGTATAGTTCCCATGCTCCAAGCAGTGAGTGAGAACCTGCCCTGCTGATACTTGGATTTTGGAAAATAACCCTCCAAACAATCAGATAGATTTTCTCTCTCTAGTCTTTTCTAGTTCTCTACTTCAACACATTTCAAACAATCAGATAGATTTTCTCTCTCTAGTCTTTTCTAGTTCTCTACTTCAACACATTTTTTCCTGGACTATTGAGCTCAAGACCACACTCTGCAAGTAATTACTCCCAGTTAAGACTAATGCAGACCTCTGTAGGAAATTTTGTAGCATATCAGATGCCTATTATATGCCAGGCACTATACTAGGTGTTGGGGCTGGTGAAAACATGAAACCGGACTGCGCTTTGGAAGGTTAAAATCTAGTGGCAAAGGAAAGAGATTTTTATAAGTGTTGGTTATCAATGCTTAATCATAGCTGCAAATACTTGTAAGCAATGTGGTGTGGCCTGATGAAGTGAAAAGACACAGATTTCCAGCACAAGGATCATGCACACAACATATTCCCCTATTTACCTGTCTAGAGTCAGTAACCTGGAAAGGAATCTTTGTATTCTTTTATTAATCTCTGGAAAAGAATGAATGCATTGGTTTTTGTTAAATTGTAATTTGAAAAATGACTTAAATGTGATGTTTAAGAAGTACTCAGATACCAACTTTATCTCTTCTTTTCTGGCAGAAGCTGACTATTCAACTTACTGACAAGATTATCAGCCTAGAAAAACTAACAGAGGTTACATGGATATATGGTGGCCCTATAATTTCTACTACAACTATGACAAGTAACTTCCCCACAGGTTCTCTACATCCTTCTACAGTTTCTACTACAGCTACCACTTTAGAGACTATTATCACTAGTTCTGTTTATACTAGTACCACTCTTCCTATCCCAACCACCGCTTTCTCAACAAGTACTACTGAAGTTACAACTAGTATTACTGGTCCTAATACCACTGCATCTTTCCTAACAAGTCCTACTGAAGTTATAACTAATCCTACTGTTCCTCATAGCACTACATCTTCCCCCACAAATACGACTGCTAGCAATAGTACTCTTCCTACCACGGACTTCCTACCTACTACTACCATCCCTTACAGCACTACACCTCCCCCCACAAGTACCACCGCTAGCCGTAGTACTCTTCCTACCACGGACACTCCCTTCCCGGCAAGTACTACTGCCTTTACACCTACTAC
>ML102934.1:184033-237042 GCA_003697995.1 Taxidea taxus jeffersonii
GCCTTTACACCTACTACTACCGTCCCTTACAGCACTACGCCTTCCCCTACAAGTACCACCGCTAGCCATAGTACTCCTCCTACTATGGACACTCCCTTCCCGGCAAGTACTACTGCCTTTACACTTACTACTACTGTCCCTTACAGCACTACGCCTTCCCCCACAAATACCACTGGTAGCCATAGTACTCCTCCTACCACGAACACTCCCTTCCCGGCAGGTACTACTGCCTTTACACTTACTACTACCATCCCTTATAGCACTACATCTTCCCCTACAAGTGTCACCACTACTAACACTAGTGCTACCCTTCCTATCACAAGCAGTCCCTTCCCAGCAAGCACTATTGAAGTTACAGCTAGTACTGCTGTTACTAATACCACTGTGGTTTCCTCTATAAGTACTACTGCTGGCACTAGTACTACTCTTCCTATCATAACCACTCATTTCCCAACGAGTAATACTAATGCTAATACCAATATTACTATTCTAATTACCACTACTCTTTCCCCAATAAGTACCAATACTACTAGCACCAGTAATACTGATCCAATTACAACCACTCCTTCTATGAATAGTAGTGCCAGTAGTATTCTCAATAGTTTTCCTAGTACGACTCCTTTTTCTGTAACTACTAACACTACTGTTGCTATGGTAACCACTTCTATAAGTACTGATGTTGCTAGCACTGGCAACCATACTCCTATTATCAGTTCCCCTTCCCCTACCACAATATCTGGTGGTAATAGTACTAGTAATACTATTCCTACAGTATCTACTTCTTCTACAGATATTTACACTACTAGCACTAATACCATAGCTATCTCTACCACCAATACTATAAATAGTACAGGGCAGGCAGTAAATATTACTGATGCAGATCACTCTAGCAGTGTTCCAGGTAATACTACACATGTTTCTATTCCAAATACCACAATAGCCTTAAACACATCAATGACTACTCTTCTAGACACAACAACTCACCATCAGGTAACAAAAAACTCTACAGTCAATTATTTACCTATTATTACAACTAATGCTACCACCAGTATTATAAATACTCTAAATACTATCATTCTTGATAGAACAACAATGAATGCTTCTACTACCATACCAACTTATATTGAAAATGCCATAAATGCTACTCTAGTTCCATGATTACTATCCAAAGCAGTATAATTACTATAGACATCTCTTTAAAACAACTATTACAGATATAAAAAAATCAATGAAAGATACATGATTTTATGCTACATAAGTTTTCACAGATATTAACACCAGTTTTTATAGATATGGCTACTCCAAACACTACAGGCATAGCAGATATGTCTAAAGATACATCCATGACTATTTTTATAAGTATAATTAAAGAAACCATGGATACTGCAGCCAGAATATGTACTCCTATTTTAAAAATTATAAGCCCTATAGCCCTATCAATTAAACTGTAGATATTTTATATATCCTTGCTAGCGACTTCATAGATGATTTTGGTATCTCAGAAAATACCATATTAGACTCTGTATATACTATTGCTTTAGATGTAGTTATTAAAGTAACCTAACTTGTTCTTAGGTTATAGGGCATGATACCATAACTGAAAGCACTGGTGATATGTGGCACTCACATGGCCACTGTAGCAACAATTGTTAATATTATAGTAATTATTTAATTAGTAATGTTAAAAATCATGCCTTATTTTCCTATGGATTTTTCCACATACCATGGCTACCAATAGAGTAATTCACTATTACACATCTTGAAAATATTCTTGCTTCTAAAACAATCCTATGTATAACCATAGGTATGGAAAGTGCTACCACTGTAGATTTTGTATATATTTGGACTCTAGGAACTAAAATAATTAAATTAAAAATGTTAGATGTTACTTTTACTATCATAGGAAATAAAAATGTGATTATAGATGTTAAAAACATAACTTCCTAAACTTTGCAACCACTACTTCCATTGGTACTACTGATACTCTTATTGCAAATTTGATAAGTACTTTTATTTACAGACCTTAAATGCACTTCCAGGAAATTAACAGTTAATTTTCCTTAGGAGATAATTAGGTCCTTGCTATTACCCTGAATGACTGGATTCACTTACAAATCTCTAACTCTTCTGTAGACTAGAAATCACCCAGGTGGAGATGAATATTTAAAGATATGGCTTAGGGGAGATAGTCTCTGCCCTGGGATTGGAGTTCTTGTTGACTTTTAATTGGTTATAATCTTGTTTACTTTTTCTCTTATCTACCAGCTTTTCCATTATTACTTCACTGTGAACTCCTCTTCTGTGTTAGGACTTTCATCATGTTCTTGGTCTTTCATATCCAAATTTACTATTTATCCTTGGTCTGTTACTTTCTTAGATCAGCCAGACCCCATAAATAGACTCATGGCCAAATATAGCCAGTTGAATGCTATTGAAGACATAATCCTAGGACAGTATTCTCAAAATGTAGTTTGGAGACCCATGGAGGCCATAGAACTCTTTCTGGGGTTCACAAGGTCAAATCTGTTTTCATAATACTATGCTTTTCTATTCCTTTTTAACTTTCATCCTCTATTAGTAGACAGTGGGATTTTCTGGAGACTTTATGCTGTGTGGTGTCACTATAGATGAATGCAGAAACAGATATAAGGACTTAACTGTATCTATTGAGATAGACATTAAATAGATTTACAAAATATAAAATATCATTCTTTTCACAATTTTATGCTTTGAAAATATATTTGTTTTTCATAAAAATACTTTATTTATGTGAACATGCAATTGATATATTGTTATTTTTAATGACTGAAAAAATAAATATTTTACAAAGTATTTTACAAATGACTCAAGTTTAATTTTGAAAGTATATATTAACAGATACAAGCCACCTACACCAAGCACAGAGTCTTCACTAAATTTGAATGTAAAGGGTTTTTTTTTTTTTTAAAGATTTTATTTATTTATTTGAGAGAGAGAGAAAGCATGAATGGGGGAGGAGCAGAAGGAGGGGGACAATGAGACTCCACACTGAGCATGGAGCCCGCCTCATGGCTCAATCTCACGACACTGAGATCATGACCTGAGCCGAAATCAAGAGTTGGATACTCAACTGACTGAGCCCCCCAGGCACCCCCTTGAAGAGAGCAGTTTTGAGACCACAAAGAGTTTGAAGATCACTTCCATAGTCAAATACATTATGAACTTTCCCAACACTTAGGAACTCCAGCAACTGTGCCTTAACGTTCTAACTACACACACCCCCTACTATGAACACATCTGCACAACATTCTGATCTACCACCACACCTGCACTATTGTGTGGCTGGCCTGATGAGGTTCCACATGAGGGGCAGAGATTCAACAGTTAGTTGCATTTGCCTTTTGGGATCTTCCCACAACCTGCACGCTTCTGAATAAAGTTGATAGACCTTATACCAGGGCATATATGCCTCTCAACTTGACCTTCCAACTCAAAACAAAACGAAGCTCATAATTCCAAACTGTACCACTGGCCTTGGTCATAGACTCCCTCACTTGTGTCTTTACCAAAAGTGCTCCAATGCCCTTATCTTGTTGGCACCACAAACCCTGATATGAGACAAAGTGTTCCATGTCTTAAGGCACACGGTGTTCTGCTGCCAGCCGATTAATTGGCCCAAGGCTTTGCTTAAAGCACTTGGGATTTGGAAAAACAAGGGTGAACTTGTTCAAACAACCATAGTTCTGTAGTTACAGAAATTCATTCCCTTTGTGTACATAAATCAACTCTAATGGAAAATTTGGGATCTTGAAAAGGGACGTAATCCTGAAAAAAAGAACAAGAGCAACAGCAACAACAACAAAAACCAAACCAAACAAAAAAGGAAACCTGGGCTTCAGATGTTTGAGGAAACTTGAGGATTGAAACTTGAGAGTCTACACACAAGATATGATCCTTGAACCATTTAGAAAACCTGAAAATGGAAGAGGTAAAACCAAATATCAGCTTGCTCCTTCTGAGCCTTGAGCTCTGTGTTTCCATCAAACCCTGACACCGGTGAATAGACTCCATCGAACCAGCTCTACAAATACCACCTGCTGTGAGGTTGGTACAGGGACTATGGCTTTAGGTGGACACGCCACCCCTTGCCTCAGTTTCTCATCTAGAAGAGGGAGTAAACATCAGAACTGCAATGTACATAGAAATGCATTTTAAGTCTGTAAAGTGCTATACAAAATTTTATTATTTTTATTATTATTACATAATCCATTGAGTGTTGTTAATGTCTATTTAAACTTTTTCCTTCTTCTTCCCCTTGGATTTCCTGAGAGCACAGCTGTTTTTCCTTAGTGCTGTTACTTTGTAATAAGGCTACCCTATGTCTCTTTTTTTCAAATGTTTTCAAATGTTTCACTGCTAAATAATGCCCATCTTTCCTCACTTTACAAAATAAAGTGAATGAACATAATTATCCCAATTTTAGGTTTAGGTTATTTTTCTATATTTTTTCTTAAGCTGCTTATACTTGCTGCTGTTCATATGTTGACTTCTAGAGAATAAAATGTATAAACAAAACACAGACAAGAAAAATTTTAAAGTAGCCAGTAGACTTCATGTAGACAGTGTGTGTGTGTGTGTGTGTGTGTGGTGTGTGTGAGTGTGTGTGTGTTTTCATGCAGATTATTTTACATAGCAAACATCATATTTTCTGCCAGTAACATTTTCTTTGGTTTGTATAATGAAATTAGATGTATCAGCATTTCTTCATGTTTTCCAAAGAGCCTTGTTATTTGATGGTGGTTCACTGAATAGATGTGAGTGCTATTGCCTTAGAAAGGCCTTGGTCCATCTCCTGTCCTGGCAATGAGATACTGAATTGCACAGTGCTTCCCAAAAGGGACTTATGTTCAGTCTCTGTACTGAGGGGTGGACAGGATAATGGTTGTCCCTCAACTCACCTGCGATGTGGTTATACTTCCGTTCACTTAGGTTTTGTCTATATAGGGTAAAAATGTAGGGCTCTTTGTTGAAATATAACATACACATTTTATAATCACACCACAGTGAATGGGAAGTGAGGCAAGATGGGGTTGGGACTGTACTGGGTGGAGCAAGAGGCAGTCTTTCATGTTGGAGGTGTTCTGAAGGCACCGGATGATGGGAAATCCTCAGAGAAGGTGATCTCAAACCGGGCAGAGGGTGATTCACTTGGGCATAAGATGTTGTTGTTAAGATTTTATTTATTTATTTGAGAGAGAGCACAAGGTGGAGGGCCAGAGAGTGAGGGAGAGGGAGGAGCAGACTCCCTACTAAGCAGGGTCTGTCCTCCACAAGGGCACCAGTCACTGGACTCCTGACCTTAGCCGCAGGCAGATACTTAACCAGCCGAGCCACGCAGGTGCCCCTGGGCACAAAATGTTTAGAGATCTTTGGGAAAACTGCTTTCACCTAAAGCTAGAAGTTTTATCACATGTTAATTTTAATAATATGAGAAACTATAATGTCAAATTAGACAAGATTTTATTTTTCTTCCTGGAAAGCTGTAATTTATGATTATAACATATCCTATGAACTTTATGACTTTATAACATATCCTGTGAAGATATATATTTCTAATCCAGCTTGAGAAAAATTTAGTTTTTTATTGAATTATTTATAAAGATGATTAGTCAGACACAAAATTGGTAAGATAGATGACAGGCTGTGTTATGGATATAACACAAGCGTATTTCCCAATATATGCCCAAATTAAGGCACACCTGAGTGCAAACAGAATTTAGGGATTATGTAGTTTAAAACTGCTACCTCAGGGGCTCCTGGGTGGCTCAGTGGGTTAAAGCCTCTGCCTTTGGCTCAGGTCATGATCCCAGGGTCCTGGGATCGAGTCCCACATTGGGCTCTCTGCTCTGCAGGGAGCCTGCTTCCTCCTCTCTCTCTCTGCCTGCCTCTCTGCCTACTTGTGATCTCTGTCTGTCAAATAAACAAATAAAATCTTAAGAAAAATAAAATAAAAGTGCTACCTCATAAAAGTTTCCTCTAAACCGTATCTTTCCATCCTCATGGGCATTTGATTAAATAGCTCCTTGAAAGGTTGCTCATTCAATTGTTGGGCAGTATTAATTTTTAAAACTTATTTTTGTGGTACAGAGATAAATTTTGGCTCCTCAGAGGTGATTTCATGAACTTTAATTTCATACCTTAAGTCACCTCTGTGATAGCTTTCCACCTTTTTGATGGAGGCTACTATCTTCCTACTGATCACTTAGATCAAAGCTCTTTATTTCTCAAACACCACTCTCATGACCTATAGTTTTAAGAAAAAGCCTACTTATTTTTACTTAAATGTCATCTTTTCTGACTATTTAAATAATTATATGTAAAATTGTAGTGATTTGCAGCTCTAAGAAATACATGTTAGGGACATGTGCAGGCTCAGTCGGTTAAGTGACTGACTCTTGATTTCAGCTGGTGATCTCAGGGTTATGAGATCGAGCCCCATGTAAGGCTCTGCACTGAGCAAGGAGCCTGCTTAAGATTCTCTCTCTTCTTCTCCCTTTGCACTCCCTCTGCCCTCTTGCACTCTCTCTCTCTAAAAGAAAGAAATATGTGCTATTACTCGCTTGTTATTACTTGTATTATGCACAACAGCTGAAATTAATCCAAGAGACTATCACAGTTTTCAGGCTGGAAGTTCTCTGCTCAGAGTAGTCAAAAAGTCTTGCTTGGAAAAACTTGACACATTTCTAAATGGATTTTTTTCCCCAGGTTGCTCTTTATGTGCCTTGTTTTTTGTTTTTAACATTCCCTCCATTTCTCATGCTGTCTTTGATCAGTGCTTGGACTGGTTTCTTGTTTTAACTTGACTCCTTAATTTTGAAATAAGCTTGGAGAAAAGTTGCTAGAATAGTATGAAGAACTCCAGTATATTCTTTACCCAGATTTCCCAAACATTATCTATAGATTATCAATTATTTATCATATCTGCTTTCTTTCTTCCTTCCTTCTCCCTCACACACAGGTATATAACCTGAGAATTCATAAACAAAATGTTTCATCATCACAAAACGCTCTAGTGTGTATTTCTTAAAACACAAGAACATACTCTTACATGACCACAATATAACCAGCCAAATCAGGAAATTAGAATTCATACAATACTAGCACCTAATGCATAGACACCAGTCAAATTTCACCAATCGAGAGGCGTCTGGGTGGCTCAGTGGGCTAAGCATCTGCCTTCGGCCTAGGTCATGGTCTCAGGGTACTGGGATCGAGCCTCGCATCGGGCTCTCTGCTTAGTGGGGAGCCTGCTTCCCCCCCACCTCTGCCTGCCTCTCTGCCTCCTTGTGATCTCTCTCTCTCTGTCAAATAAATAAACAAAATCTTGAAAAAAATCACCAATCGAGCCAGTAATGTTCTTTCTGGAAAACACAAAACAAAAACAATGACAATAGCAACAACAAAGAATTTGACCCAGAAGCACATGTTGCATAGAACTGTTTAATTGGCTTGTTTGCTACTTAGTTGTCTCTATGCCGAAACTATTCCTTAGTCCCTCTTTTTCATTCATGATTTTGATGTTTTTAAGGATTACCAGCCAGCTTTTTGTAGAATATTCCTCATTTTCAGTTTGCCTAATATTTCCTCATGATTGCATTGATGTTGTGCATTTTGGGCAGAAATAGCACAGAAGTGATGCTGTGTCCCTCTTGGCACACTGCAGCAGGACACACGTGGTGGCTATTTATTTGTCCATTTTTAGTGATATTACCTTGGTTGAGGTGGTGTGTGCCAGGTTTCTCCATAGGAAAGTTACTATTTTTTTTCTCACAACAAGTAATAAATACATCGTGATGAGATACTTTGAGGCTAGGTAGCTATCTGATTCCCCTCCTATTTGCTTTGTCATCTGTTGAGAGTCTTGCCTGAATCAATTCTTACTATAGATTTTTCAAATGGTGATTTTCCAACTTCACGTTCCTCCTGCATTCATTATTCAGCATTATAAAAGTCCTCAGTTCTTTACTATTTATTTTTTGAGTAATTCTTGGTAGATAGTCACTTCCCTGAGCCCCCTAAATGTGTCTCCTTTCTGAGGTCCCCACATAACCTCACAATCCAGCAACTAAAATTCTAACTCCTAGCAACTGGGGAGGCTTCCAGGCTCTTCTTTCCTGGAGCCACTCTGGTTGGTGAGTGCCTGAGTAAAGCCTTCCATGTGTGAAGCTGGAACGTGATTCCTGTCTGTGCTGGAAGTGGACTAGTCAAGAGCAACTGAACTTCGAGCTCAAGGGTCCTCAGTCTTGGGTACGTACTGGAAGCTCTTGGAGAGTTCCCTAATTCACTAATGCCTGGACTCTTGCCCATCAGCCAGGTAACTCCAATATGGAGTCAAGGTTGGGAGCCACTGTGTTGGTGGAGTGGTGAGGCAGGGAGATTTCCTGCTCAGTCTCTGCTGACTCAGTGGTAGCAGGAATTTAGACCTTGGTGGAAATTCTAGCCAACAAGGAAAAGAAACTAAGTTATCAGCTTCCTGAAGGAGAGAGAGAGAGAGACAGAGAGGAAGAAAGAGAAGGAAGAGGAGGAAGCAGAAAAAGGAGAGAAGAGAAAGGAAGACAGAGAGGAGAGAGAAGAATGTGACAAAATATAGACTATGGATAAAGCTAGATAAAAGATAAATGAGAATTCTTGCAACTTTTCCATAAGTTAGAAGTTGTATCAAAATATTCAACAAGAAGGGTGCCTGGGTGGCTCAGTCATTTAAACATCCAACTCTTGATTTCAGCTCAGGTCATGATCTTGGGATCATGAGATTGAACCCCATGTCAGGCTCCTTGCTCAGCAGGAGTCAGCTGGAGACCCTCCCTCTACCCCCTCCCTACTTGTGTGCCCTCTCTCTAAAGTAAATAAATAAAATAAAATCTTAAAAAAAATATTCAGGAAGAAAGACCAGGGTCATTGTAAACATGAGCCCATGGTTCCTCTTGACCTCACAAAAACCACAGAAAAAAATAATGAGGGACTAAATCCTTTATTTACCCTCCACATTTAATATGGGGTTTTGAGTAGAGGAGGTGAGGTGGAGAAGACATTATAGTCTCAGTCACTCAGAGCCAACCTGACTTTAGAGAGTCCTCAGGGATGAGGGATGACAGACCCAAGGGACAGAATGTTGAGGAAGTTGGGGGTCATCTCTCCCCCCTCAGCACTGAGCCCCTTCCTCCTGCAGTGTGACGTTAGGTCATCAGGAAACTGCAGTCACAATGCTCATGAGTTGGAAAAAGCCTCGAGGTAACAAGTCTCATACCCTAAGTATGAATGTTTTAAAACATATAATACTTCCCCAAAAGTATTGGCCTGAGCTCTCTGTCTCATATATGTATAATGTAAATGAATCCCTTTTAACTATAGAAACGTCATTCCCTATAGGTTGATATAAGTAGAGTTCCTCTCTCTAGACAGCTGGGGAGGAAACACTCAGGGACACTGGGAGAAGTTCAGAGGTAGATAGTGTGAGCCCAAGGAGAAAACGGCCATTGAGGGGGTCATAGAAACTTGACCACAGCCCCACAAGGGCAGAGCAGGTGTTTGTCCCAGTTCCTGTTCTAACCTAATGTCAAGCATACAGTTGGTGCTCAGTACGTGCATGATCACTAAATGCTGAAGTCAGGAGATGGAAAGAAAAATAAGATGAAAGAAGGGAGGCCAAATAAGAACAAGAAACTCAAGGGAGCAGGAAGGAAAGCAGAGGTGGCTGGGACCTGCACTGGGCCATGAGCTGGGCAAAGGGAGCCACAGGGAGATTTTGGCTCAGAACCTGGGGGTAGCTGCCCAGCTGGCTTGAACCTGTCAGGGTAGGCCCGAGGTTAAGGCTGCAGTATGAACTAAGGGTTGGTGTCTGAAACCCAGCCAGAGAGGGTGTCTGGTTTTTGTTTTAAACCTGGAGGTTGGGGTTTAAAGAATTTGTTTGGGAGCCTTGGAGTAATACAGAATATTGGGATAGAAATGTCAGCCTCGACAAGGCAAAGAGAGAAGTGGTCTGTGCCTGCTGTTTCACATTTCTATCTACATCTCATCTCTATCTGCGTGTTTCCTCATGCTGTAGAAGGCAATTTGTGTACTTCAGGCAGCTGCCAGATGGCATCCACCATGCTTTGGGATCAAAAGGAATGCCTCCATTTCCCTTGAATGGTGGGACCACAGGGATACTCAACAGTGAGCACGCACAGTCCTCTGGCTTCAGGTGATCCTAGTTTTTTTCCCATCATCATAAACTTTGAAAAACCTCTTTGATTTAAGGACAGCAAGTCCCTCCACTCGCACATCATGAGGCCCAGAAGTGACCTCAAGTATGAACATATCCAGGACCGAGAGAGCAGGATCTGAAGGTAAACACTGAAGGTGTTGCTTCATCTGAGAACGGAGCCTCCAGAATTCTCCAGAGGAAGTGACAGTAAAGATAATGGGCTCAGTATCTAGCATATACCTCCTCAGTCCAGGAACTAGGGCTATGGTATTCAGTCAATGCTTGGTCCCTCAAACAGTGATAAACAATTTACTGAGGCCAGATCCCTGGTTTCTAGGAGGTTAAGATTCCTCTAAACACCTCGGGATCACCCAAGAAGGAGTCCCTACTAGAGCACATGAACAATGAGCAAGGCAATTCATAAAACGGCATTGTGACTTTAAATCTCAAAGCAGAAGGTGCTACACAGATTCTCAAGCTTAGAAAACAGAATTACCCCCCAGAAGCCCAGAACAGCCACTGCCAATCCACCCTTTCCTTTCAACTGTGACCATTGCTCAGCCTGACTGCTCAGACGATTTGTGTCTATTCCCTGCTCTGTCCATGCGAACCTTCTTGACATGCCCTGGGCTCCAGAGCTAAGGACTACCCCACTCCACCTTGGCCTTGACCTGTTTTCAGACCCCAATTCTCCCTGCCTGGCCAGTTAGGCTCTTGACCCCTAGTGAGCTGAGTGTTGAGAATGTGACACTTGACGGGATAAATGAAGGTCATCTGTAGTAGCGGCACGGGTGAGAAGAGCAAGGACTGCATTTAAATGTTGCCTTTTGGGCCACCGGATCCTCAAATACCCTCTGGATGTCTTATACTGAACCATTTGAGAGACCTCCCAGCTTCCTCTCCTGGACCAAAGGCTCAAAGGAAGGAAATGGCAACAGGAAGCCAGTTAAGTTTTATTTAATCTGATGTCTTGAGCTTTGTCCTTTATAAACACAGCCTTTCCCTTTATTACCAGTCACAAATGTGGCTTGCTGCCTCTGCCTCACAGGGAGGGTTGAGCAAAAAATGCCATAAGAAAGGAAAACCAGGAGCCCCCTTTAGGGTCAGCATGGGCAAGGGAGGGTTTGGAGGGCTTTCCTACTACATGCAAGCCACTTCCCCAGCTGGCAACCCCTTAGGTAATCTGGAGCGTCAGACTTCTCAGAGAGTGGTCCAGCCTTGAATCCAGATTTTGTCAGAAAACATGTGGTCCCATCAGTGTTTCAAAGCTTTAAAGGCTGAATTGCTTCCCCCAGCATGGAAGAGCCTTTATGGAATAGGTGCACCCCCAGGCCTGCAATGTCATGGCTTGGATCATGGGAAGGGGCACAGATAGGGGAGGTCAGAGAGCCCAAACAGAGGGGGATTTCTGTATTTGATAATAAGAGGAAGGCTGAGCAGAGAGTAACCTGAGTATATGAAATGAGGAGACAGTATCAGACTCCAACTTGCAGGGTGGCAAAAAGCCAAGAAAGAGCACCCTGCCCAAACAAGAGAGCAGCCAGAGAGAGGCGCCTCAGGGTAGCAGTGCCAGAGCCGGAGAGGGCCACTGGTGCAGCCCTGAAGCCTGCAGGGGTTTTGTCCTGAGGCTCCACTTTGCCTCCAGAGGACTCCAAGCAGGGTCCCCGAGTAGTTGGGATGATGTCCGGAATCCAGCCTGTCGTGTTTTCCACCAATTCCTGCAGCACAAGGAAAATGGGAGAAAATGGGTAAAGGCAGAATCCTCCCCCACTCACTTCCTTTCTTCAGCCCTTACTTGCCTATTCCCAGTCCTTGCAGCCTCACAAACTAGCTGGGAGACCCCACCACCACCACTCCACTCCACAGTCCAGAGCAGCACCAGCTCATCTTTCTGCTCCCCAGCCCCTTCTTCCCTGACCCAGTGTTCCCACCTTTGTCTTTCATCTGCTTCCTCCATTCTTTTCCTGGCTTAGCCCAATACCATCCCCAGAGGGTGCTGTCTCCTGAGACACTCACATCAATGGTCTTTATTATCACCATCTGCTGGGCCTCCTTGCAGGCTTTCTCAGCCTTCTTAATGTTCTCTGGGGTCCACTCAACATTGCTCATGGCCATCATGCCCTCCATGGGGCTGCCGTGGGCAGGGGAACACACGATAGGTTAGGGTCAACTTAAGGCTTTGACAAAATGCCTTCATGTTCATTAGCATCATTTCCATGTTGGCATAAGCCAGAAGGAATGCCTCACAATTCAATAAGACCATGAATTTGGCAGATGGAGAAATAGCAAAACTCACAGATGAGCACTTTTTTTTTTAAGTGAAAACTCCTGACTCTTTAAAGAAGTGGTTCTTAATCCGGGAGCCTTGAAGTCCAAGAAGGTGGATTGAGTGATTCAGGGAACACGTAAAGGCCCTGAAATTGTAGGTGGAATGGGTGTGTCTGCACAGATATGCACTTTCCTGGGAAAGGAGTTTCAGGACTTTCATAAAATCTCAGAGACAACCCTCACCCCTAAATAATTAAGGATCATTACTTAAAAGTAAACAGTCTTCGACTGAGTGAGGTAGCACATGAGATAAAGGCAGATAGAGAATTTGTACATAAGTCATCTAACTCTTAGAGGTCAGTTCTTACCTGCTGTTCTGGATGACCTCATTGATATGGGGGGGGACCCTATTCTGTGTTATGTCAGAGCACTGAGAGGAGAGTCAGACCAAGACCCCTCCCACACACACTTGAAGGTCTTCTCTTCCAGGATGACTCACTCTGATACCTCCTCCCCAAGTTCATGGGCCACGTGGATGATGTCAGGGTACCCCATGCAGCTGGAGATATTATTTCGGGGATAGTAGAAGAGGAAGATGAGGCACATCTCATTAATGGTGCTGGGGCCCCCCTGAGGAAGAAGAGAGAGACAGAGATGGAACACAAAGTCACAAAGCAAGCAGAGAGAGGGGGACAAGGCACGTAGGAAATAGTATAGGTGGTCATTCTACCAATGATGCTGTTTTCATTTTCCCTTAATCTACAACCAGCTGAATGAATGTTCATCTACTTCTTACACACCCTTTCCTTTCCCTTCTTTTCCTTCCAGTTGGTGGACAGTCATTGATATTATTTACAAAGAAATAATATCTGCCCTGTCCTCTACATTTCCATGGCCTCTGCTCTGGTTTGAGAAGACAAGATGGTTAAGAAAATGAGAGAAGATATTGAGTTTCCTGAAAAAGTCACTCCCTTTTGATTTTCTCCAGGATTCCTCATCTCTATATGTCTAAAGCTGGACCTACTCAAATATGTCACATGTTCAGTTCACCATAGGAGGGCCTTATGGTTTTTCCCTGTGAATCCTCTTGTGCATTATCCCCATTTGTGTCTTACAGTATGTATTACTTTCTACCTTGCATAATAATAATATATATGGCTGTAGTTTCTTCCTCAATAGCATGCGACCCTGTTGGAATCCTGTAGGCACTGAACGACTCTTGACACCCAAAAGGGGTAGGGTTCCTGGTGACCATAACAACAATAGCTAACCCTAATTGAACATCTACTATAAGCCAGGAAATGATCTAGATGTTTTATAAAGGTTAATCAACTCTTACAACAATTTTAAGAGGTACTACTATTAGTTCCTGTATGAATTAGGAGATTGAGGCACAAAGAGATTGAATAACTTGTCTAAGGTTAGAAAGCTAATGATTGTGCTGACATTTGAAATAAGGCATGGAGACCACGAGTCCATGCTCTGGTTTACTAGCGCATGCTGTCTTCCCATGGTGTTATTAGTCATTGACAGGAAAAGCAGGGAATCCTTGTACCCATCCTACAATCACAGGGATGTGAGAGCATGAAAAGCCCCATGTGAGTGGATAATAATATTGGAGGGAGAAAAAGCCTTCAGCTAGAATAATCAGAGTCACTCTACAGCCAAGGCCAGGGATGGGCTCTATTCTGAGCCCATTTTGTTTGACCATGGTGGGAAGGGAGGTACTTACAAAAGTCAAGGAGTCCCGGTCCAGCGTCTGGTAGTGACATTCCACCAGCAACTCATCTCCCTATTCAGAGTGAAACATGAAGGCTGAAGTGAAACACAGAAGGACTGGTACAGCCTTAGAACTCTCTTAGCCAACAGTAATGACTTCTGATCCTGCCTCCCCTCCCCCAACTCCAGTCATGCTTTCCCATAGCTCCCACCAGTTTGATCTCTGCTCGATAAGGTAAATCTCGAGTCTCCTGCAGATTGAAGTCATAAGAGTCATCTTTGCAGATTGTTCGGAGTTGTGCTCCATTTCTAGAGGGAACAAAACAGTGTATGAGCTCATGCTGAGGGGGACAGGTTGCACATAAAGCAGAAAACTTCTCCTTCCACAGTCTTATTCTGACCACCTCTACTCTAGGGATAGTTCTAGGTCCTCCTATCCCAACCAAGCATAGCCTTATACTGCAGAATAAATAACTATCCTCAAATCTGTTCCATATGCAGATGGGAAAGCGTCAAGTCCACATCTTCCCTTACCTGTATTGCACGGCCTGCAGAGCACGGCCAGCCAAGTGGGTGTGAAGCAGGTAGCCATATACCTGTATGTCAGGCACTGGGGCCCCATTCATCTGTGATGGGGAGGAGACACGTCTGGTTTGCTAAGAACTCACATCTTGCCCTGTTCCTCCACTTGCCTTCCTTAATAGCTGACAACTTCCTTGTATGAATGACAGGAGCCCCTTTCATTCTTCCTGGGCCCTCCTGGACCCTCTTCCTGCCCCAACCCACAGCCCCCAAAGCCCCAACTCTTTCCTTCCCTTGCATGATTCACGTTAGTGGTTTTCCTGAGCACCAGGTTGTAGTTATTCTCCAAGTCTCAGACTCAGGGTGTGTGTGCTTATGGACCAGCCCAGATCTGTGATGGGAAACAAGGAACCTCAGGGAAGATGTGCCTCCCAGCTTCACCTCTTCAAACTTCTCTGTCTTACACAGCCCGTAGGACAGGAAAGACTCTGCGCCCGGGGGTATGAAGTGGATGGGGAAGGTGAAGAAGCCCAGCTGGAGGACTCCCATGTCGTATTTGCGCAGCTGTGCAGTGTAGTATAACCGGATGCCCGAGGAGTCATAAATGCCTGTGCAGAATGGAACAATGACAGAGGACAAGAGAGCTGGTCACAATGTGAGAACAAGAGGAAAGCTGGGACAGGGCTGTGGCCAAAACGAGCCAACGTGCAACCCACAGCAGCTTCTCAACACCTCAAAGAATCAGCAAGCTGCACCAAATTTTCCTCCATAAATGCTCTGGATACTTACCAGGAAGGTTGTGAAAATTGCTGTAATGAATCTCCAGTCGGATCCACTGTGGGTCTAAGGGGGTGCCAATAGAGACACCAACATCATCTGGAAACTGGTAACTCTGTTGGATGAAGCCAGATTTGGCAGGAAGAAGGGCTGGGTGCTAGGTGCAGGGACTGCGACCTGCACATATTTTCTGGCCCTCATCCCAGACCTCCTCTGTCTCCTGGTCTGCCATCAATCCAGCAATCCCAGTCATTTGACAACATGCACCCCACCCCTCTTAGCCACCTAGTTCCCTCATCACAGGACTCACTGTGCCCCCGACAGCCCAGCCCACGATGACCTGTGAGCAGAGGGAGAAGGCAGGGTCAGCTCCATAGCAGTCACTGATGCCCGTGGGGAGAACACTGGCATTGCCACAAGCATACACCAGGATGTGATGCACCATCGTCTCATTGTGCACAAGCAGCTTGGGCTCAAACTGGGTAAGAGAGAGAGGCAGATCATGGTCAAGATATTCTATGTCAAGTCTTATTCCCCCCATCCCCTTTCCCCCAAATAAACCTATACCCATTTCCCACTTCTGTGTCTCTTTCTTTTCTATCTGTTCTCTGTTTTTCTTCCCTAACCCATCACTTACCCCCACTTTGTTTGGCTTCTCTCTCAGCCCCCACCCTTTTAAACTCCTCCCCTGAGTGCACAACATACTAAATCTAGCCAAGAATATCCCCAAGACTTTTGACTTTTCCTTAATAAGCTCACCAGTCCACTATATCTGAGCACGTGCCTTATTGGATTCTCCTCTAAAGAAAACACATGGCTCCCACACATTTGCTAGTTTTTGTAAGATCAAAATTAGAAATAACTCAACTGTGAAATCAGGTGACCATGTTGGAGTTCCCTCTGGCCAGATTTCACTAACCTGACAGCCCTTGGCCCTGTCCCCCGAGCCTGAACTTCCTCCCGGACCATGAGCACAATTCTAGGTCCAAGGTGGGGATTATACTTTGCCCTCTGGAAACACTAATTGATGACCTTCATCAAAATCTCTGCTGTATTGTGGGGCTCGTATAGAACAGTGCTGGGAGTTATAGTTCTGGGCTCAGGAAAGCATGAAACTACCACCCCCACCAAATCGGACCTGGCCCTCATGTTCTCCCGGCTACTTCTCTTCAGCTTCCTCTCAGCAATTTCCTAAACACCATCCCTTCAGAGTTGACTGTGCCCACTGACTGCTCAACTGCCTTAGCAATGTCTGGTTCACTGTACCTTGAAGATGTGATGCTTCTTGCTAACGATGGGGAGAGGGAGGAAGGTGCAGGCATATGTGGTGTCATCCTCTGGAATGAGGAACTGGAGAAGGACACATAGAGGCTGAGCTGGGTTGGAAATGAGGCTCTTAGAGAAGACGGGGTCGGGGAGGACAGACCAGCTTGGTGGTCCTCAGGGAATTACAGGAAGTCACAGGAACCTCAATTCAAGGAACATACTGAGGTGCAAAAGGCAGGTCTAAAGTGAGTGGGAAGATTGGAAGGAGGCTTGGAGGTGGCTGGATGGGTAGATGACTCTTACATCAGTGATCTCCAAGTCATGGATGATGGTATCCTCAGGGACATCAAGGTCATCAGGATGGACTATTTGTAGCAGGAAGATGGACTTGATAAAAGTACGGTCCCGATCCAGCTTCAGAGTGTCATCCAGGCCGTAGGTGGCCAACACCCTTACGGTGTCACTCTGGAGGTGTCATAGGCATCGAGGTGCTACTGTCCGTGAATAGCACTTTGCACACGCCCACACCCAAGGACTGACAAACCACTGGCTCACATCTACACAGTGGAATGGAGAGAGCTTCTGACTGGGGAGCAAAACTGGTCAGGTTCTAGTTCTACCTCAGGGGCCAACTTGCTGGAAATACTGAGCAAGTCACATTCCCTCTTGATGCCTGTGTCCATATCTGAGAAATGACACTCTAAAGTTCAGTGAAATCAGGGAAGGTTCTTGGAGAGGGGAGCCATGGGAGGTTGGGGTGGGTGCTTGATCCAAGGGGAATCACTCTGCAGAGGGCTTGTGGATTTGGAGAGGGGCCCAACTAGGACAGTGCCTGGAAATGTGGAGAGGGATGGAACCCCTGGGAGCTGTGACCGCTGCCTGAGATACATGCACGTTCTAGATTGGGGGTGACTCCACATCCCTGAAAGGAAAAGCTGCTTACAATTGAATGCTTTTCCCCCCTTACTGTTTTACCGTAATGTCTTGGTCATGAGGATCACAGGAGCGAAAGGGCCTAGAGAAGCGCATGGTGGTATAGATGGCATCTTCCATCAGCCCCTGCAGCTCAGCATCCTGGCTCCCATCCTCCTCTAGGGTGTCTTCATCCACCAGGTGCTGATCCTGGGGCCCAGTGAATATCCAAGAGTAAGAACAGGAAGCCCCAATTATCATGACTTTGGAGAAGTTGGGGTCCCCTTAGCAACCCCAGGGTACTAAATTAGCAGAATCTGGTCCTTTATTTCATAGCTTGCTCTTGGAACAGAGCATGGCATAGGATGGATCCCTGGGGCAGAGGGATACACAGTGCCTGATGGGGTTTCACCACTTGACCTTGATTTACTTATCCCGTTCCAAATCTCAAGTCAATAAATCCTAGTGTTCCTGTACCTCCAGCCCTTGACAGCTCCTTACTCTCTGCTATTTGTCCTCTCTTGTGGCTTGTAACATTGACACTTACCATTTAAATGCAGATCCTGTGGGTGAGATTGGGAGAAATGGGTGAGCTGCTTTTTCATCTGTAAAATGGGGTAGTAATCATGTACCTCATAGCGAGGCTGTGAGGTTTAACATGGGAAGATTTGGGAGCAATGCCTGGTTGATCAAAAGTATGTAACAATGTTAAGCTAGTATTACTGTAGCTGCTGCTGTGGTTATTAGACCATTGCATGTTGTTGCCCACCCGAGTTTAACAGAAATTAGGGCTGAAGGCTTGGTCTTAGATAACATTGACTCTCCCCTATTGATCTGTATTTAGTGGTGTAGGACCGTTTCAGTCCAGTGGTTCCACTCCTTAGCACCTTAGGGCCATGCAGTCCAGAAGACCTAGTTTGAAACTCTCCAATGGACCGTTTCTGTAAGGAGAGGTCAGTAGTCAGCTGGTGTTCTGGGCGTGTGCCTGGATAAGTTTGGAAAATGTGGATCCTTCCTGGACCCAGAGGCATCCTCAACCCAGCAAGAGACCCTCATCCTTGGAAGGGAATCACCTACAGACTTACCGAGAAATAGACGTTGCCATCAGGCAGGACTCCTCCAACGACCAGATCACTCCCCACTCTGGTGTAGCGATTTGTGACACCCAGGCCCACCCAGCCAGTTGTCCGGACCTGCAGCTCAAAAGTGATGACCTCTGCCTCAAGGTCAAAGTCCCAGCGCAGGAAAATGACATTGGAAGGGTCTAGGAACCTGGAATAACGCAGGCGAGATGTGGGGCCAAGGCGTTTGCCTTGGGAAGAGGCCGCCAAGGCCATAAGTAGGAGAAGCCTGAAGAGAAGGGCACAGGTCATGGCTCCCGGGGTCTGGAGCATCTCTCCTACAGAAGGACGCTCAAGACGTATGGGTTTATATGTGCCTCTACCTGGGCCAGGCACCGTGCCCATGGGGGAGGGACAGACTGGGGCTCTTCTGATCTGATTATCCTCTGGATTCCGAGTGGTGCCACTTACATAATTCTGGAGGTGTGGGGTGCCCGGTGAGGGTGCAGAGCGGAATGCTCTTGTCCCAGAGCAGGGACTTGACATGAAACTCTCAGGAGAAGGTCATTTCGACTCTTTCTCCCCAACCCATGACAGGGTCCTCCCTGGGCTTGGTTTTTCCCTGCTATTCTTGTCTCTGTTTCTCTCTCTTTCTTTCCTTGCCTCTATTTCTCTCTCTCTCCCTTTCCGCACCCTCCCCTCCCCGTATCCTTGGATGTCCTTACTGAGCACTCTGCTCTCTGGCACCTGCCCCAGGCCCCAGCTTTTATGGGCATTTTCCACATCTGGAATTGGGGCATAGCTGAGAGTGAGGGGGAGGCTGACGGCAGGCAGCAGAGGAAGGAGAGAAGTTTCTGAGGGGGTGTTCGGGGAAGGCTGTGATTTCCATCAACCGGAGGAGTCTTTGCTACTAATCCCTGGAAGGACACATGGAGGTGAAGGGGCCATAATCAGCTTTCCAGATGGGCAAGTCTGGGTCAGCCCTGAGTCTCTGCCTATTCCCGGGGAGCAGCAAGGAGGAGGGGGGGGGGAGGGGAAGAAGAGGGAGAGAACGAGAACGGGAGATAAGCGTAAACTGGCCCTTGGCGTCATTGGTGCTCTACCTTTCCTTCCACGAATTGCCTGCCAGAGAAGCCACAGTTAGTGATTCTCACTCCCCTGGGGGTTTGGCCCGGGGTCCCCACCGACAAGTGCTTTGGTATTCAAACCATAAAAGCACAGAAGGAATGTTAGAATGTCAGAACACCAGAGTGAAAAGGAATTTTAGGTTCACTCAATTTTTAGATGCGGCAGAGGAAATACCAAGCGGTAACAGGAGTAGTGCCTGATCCCCCATGCCGTCAGAGGCAGAATTAACACGGGCACACAGGGGCCCTGCCCCCAGGCCAGCGCTCTTTCCATTATTTGCTTAGGTTACAGACACCCAAAGGGCGCCCAGCCACCAGCAGTGCTTTCCTGACATGGCCTGCCCTGGTGGAAAGAGCTGTCATCTGCTGACTGCTTCTTAGGGAGGGGACACACATCTCACTGTATGCCTGGCGGTTTTTCTTTTCTTTTCTTTTCTTTTTTTAAGATTTTATTTATTTATTTGACAGAGAGAGATCACAAGTAGGCAGAGAGGCAGGCAGAGAGAGAGAGGGGGAAGCAGGCTCCCTGCCGAGCAGAGAGCCCAATGTGGGGCTCGATTCCAGGACTCTGAGAACATGAGCTGAAGGCAGAGGCTTAACCACTGAGCCACCCAGGCACACCCTGGCGTTTTTATTTTTCTATCCAGTTTCTGACATAGCTGAGCCAAAGCTGGAAATCACTTCACTGACCCCAGTGTCTTTTCTCCAACAGACAATGGAGAGGCTCTGAAAAGTTAACAAGGACATGTGCCCAGGAGACATCCCCCAGCCCAGAAACCGGACCACATATCACAGAGGCACTCAGCTCCAACTGCGGTGGACAGGGCCTGGGACATCTGTTTACGCCTCCATCCAGAGCATGCATACTCTTCATTATCAACTGAGTTCATCAAAGCTGGTAAGGACCCAACTGAGGTTGTTGGCTGCTCCTGTGAGCACCTGAGTAGGAATTGGGGTGCAGTGGGAGGGAAAAAACCGATCTCCCAAGGCAGCAACCATAATGCCAACTCTGGGCATGGGAGCAGGGAGGTTGGCCCAAGATGGGAGCAGGGCCAGGACAAGAGGAGGAGCTGGGGAGGCACTGACCTTGAGGAGCAGGAATCCAGGGAGGAGATAACAGGAGTGTCAGAGACACTCTGATCCCAATCGCATTTGGGGATTAAGGCAAAGGGAGGGTTCGACAGGGAGACAGGTCAGCCAGCCCTGTAAACCAAGATGGGGCCGGAATCCCTTATCCTGAAATCTGTCTACCTGCCAGAGTACCTGCCTGAGGGAGGGAGCTGGGAGCCAGTGCCTACAGCCTCATGGTTTCTGCTCTTGGGCTCCCTCTGGCCACCCACTGGGCTTTTCTCTCCCTGTTCACCTCCCCCCTCACCAGTTGCCATTTGCTCCCCTCTTCCAGTGCCCTTCTCTGATCCCCAGAGTCACTCTTTCCACAGTAACCTCAGACTGCAATGCACATGGCTTGCCAGGTGAGGACGCCTCTGTGTGGGCACATACACATTTCTAGTGTTCAAGATGCAGTGCTTCCCAGAGCATCATCCCCTGCCCTCTCTGGAGAGAAGAGGTTGGGAAGAGGTAAGAGAGCAAAAGCCAAAAGAGAAGCAGCACATGTTACTTGGAATGCCGGGCGATGGACATTTGGCGCACAATTAGTTTATGCACATTTGAAGTCGCCTGATATGAAAATATTAACAAACCCACTTTCTACCCCAAATTGTACATAATGAAAATGAGCATCTTTAAAAAAAAGATCCAGAACCACAGAGATTGCAAAGCTATCAAGACAACTGTATTATGTTGTCAGCACATAGCATCAATGACTGTTATTCTTTGCTAGAAATCACATGAATCGTATTGTGGTAAGTATTTATATGTCAGCAGATTAACAAAAATATTGAATCTGGGAGGCGCAAAGCCCCAGGACGTCAGGCCACAGCTGTTCCTTGATGTGTCAGCTCCCCAGAGTGATGGGTCCGTGATCTCACCTTGCTTCATCCGGCTCCCTTCTTCCCTCATCAAGGGCCCCGTAAGGTTCAGACCCCACACTGGGAGCACCCACTTGAATACAGTGCAATCCCAGGTCTTGAAATAGTAAAGTCTGGTTGCTAGACCCTTATGTGTCCCCATGTTTTTGTCTGTCAAATGCTGAGGGTGAATAGAGGGTCTTTTTTTTTTTTTTTTAAAGATTTATGTATTTGTTTTAGAGAGAGAGAGACGGAACATGAGTGGGAGGGACAGAGAGAGAATCTCGAGCAGGCTCCATGCTGAGCGAGGACACCGATGCAGGGCTCCATCCCAGGACCCTGAGGTCATGACCTGAGCTGAGACCAAGTTAACTGACTACACCACCCAGGTGCCCCGAGAGGGTTTTTTAAAATCTCATATCCCAGATCACTGGTTTCCAAACTTTCTGGAAAACAATTCTTCTTGCCAATGTTAGAAAGCTATGAGAACTTGTGATTTTCATCTCAGCTGATGACTAAGAGAGAGATAAAGGGAGGTAAATCCTGCCATAAATTCTGTCATATGTAAATTGAATTGGCAATTTACCACTGATGTGACAGAAGTCAACTCACTAAGGGCTCTGTCTGTGCCAAACTGTATTCCAAGAATTTTTGTGTGTATGGATCTGTTGACGCCTATGAAATCGCTCTCATTATTATCTTCATCTCGGGATGGATAAGCTGAGTTCGAAATCCAGAGCGCTAGGTAGCGCCAGCACTGGGTGTTGTCAGGAAAGTGTAACCAAAAATCAGAACTCCTCTCAACTCAGGAAATCTCTCCCTGAAGTAGGAAAGGAAGAAAGCAGTCTTATTATTGAATAAGCATTAAACCAGAATGTGATATATATACATCCCAGGCACTTGGTGAGGGGAGTGCAAAGACAGGCAGAAATCAAGCCTTTTGTATAGGCCATCAGACACAACCCATTACATACACGTTCTCGAGATACGTGATAACCAGTCCTCAAAGAAGAGGCTAAAGAGGACATCCTGGAGTCACTTGCTAACTGGGGGTCCCATCCAGGTTTACCCAGAGGGCAAGTCATCCTGCCCTATATTTCTGGCAGAGCATACTTTTACAACTTGGTGTGAGAAATGCACTCTAAATTAGGTTAGGCTCACTTTGTTGTTTGTATTTCAGAGATTCGTTGCAGGTCCTGGAGAAAAACATTTCTGGGTGATTTATATTTATCTCAAAGAAAGAGAGAAAACTTAAAATTACAAGTTTTTTAAAGTAAATGTCCTAAGAAAATGGACAGGAGGTAAGTCTCTTCCCTTATTTCCAACAGGGATAATTAAGTCTCTTATGTTTAATTTGTTAGTTGACCTTACAGAGGAGTACACGGGAATTGGAAATGTGAGCCCACTCTGTGCTGCCCAGCAAGGCCTTGGAGCAGCCTCTGTGCATGTGTGAGGCATACGGGGAGGGAGGGCTTCACTCAATCTACCCGCCTGCTTGCTTGCGTTGAGATGTTTGAATCCCTTGTGAAGATGTGAGGTGCAGATTCTCTGGGGCACAGTGGAGAGTGTGCAGGCCACGTACCTTCAGTAAGGCACTCAGTGAAGTTGGGGAGTGTGCACCTGTCTGTGTTAGGGTTGTTGGCATGCAGGAAACAGGAAACCCCATGGGGTCTGAACCTCAGTGAGATAATGAGATAAAATATTGAGCTTCCTGGAAAAGCCCCTGCTTTTTGAGTTTCAGGCCTAGAGTGTCAGCTACTAATTGCCACCTTATAGACCTACATCCTGTTCTTTTGGCCCTGTCCCACTGCCTTGCTGGAGAAAGCCTGTGGGGCCAGGGAATGGGACCGCTATCCATTCTGTGGGGCTGGGTTCTCATGGCTACCATGAGTACAGGTCAGAGGCCAGGCAGAAAAAGCCACTCTATGGGTTGGGGGAGGGAAAGAGGGACCAGTAGGCACAGAAAGTTTTGCTCCCAGGTCCCAGCCTTGCTAAGATCCTCCCTGGTACAGCACCCCCACAGAAAGCATTCCTTCTGTTCCCAGGGGTCTGCTGCTGGCATTGTTCATGGGACCCCCTCCTCGGGATTTGGCTACAGCTGATTATTTGGGGGAGTTACTGTTACCCTCGGGACCTTTAGCTTGGCCTGACTGTGTATTTCAGATGCCACAGCGAGCTTGGTGGAGCAAAGGCCCAGGTGGGTCCTGGTAGCTCATAGACAGGCTAAAACCCTGCACTGCATCCTGAGGAATTCCCAGTACCCCTGGATGAGCTGGTACCAACAGGACCTCCAGGGATCACTACAGGTGCTGGCCACTCTGCGGAGTCCTGGGGATGAGGAGGTCGTGTCCCGTCCTGGAGCAGATTACCGGGTCACGAGGGTCAACAGCACAGAGCTGAGGCTGCATGTGACCAATGTGACCCAGAGCAGAAGCCTCTACTGCACCTGCAGTATACACACAGTGAGAAACCCCCCTTGGACAAGTGAATACAAACCATCCCGGGTGCCAAACACAGACCCAACCTCCTCCTTTGCCCTGACTCCTCCTATGCTCCCCTACATCCGCTGTTGCCTCTTCTCTACAAGCCGACTCTTCCTGCAGCTTTCCCATCGCCCTTCTGGGAATGCTCAGCCTGCCCAGCACAGCGATTTAACCACCAATTTAACCTCTGAAGGGCTCCGTTGCAGACCTTGCTTTGCCCCTTGGGAGGTTTGGGAAAGACTTCATCTCCCTGAACCCTGGTTTCTGTGCCTGTAAGTATAGAGAGTAACTCGACTCAGCTCAGAGGCTTGCTATTAGGATCAAAGGGCATGACTCTCCATGGTATGGCTAGGTAACAAACGTATGTTTCTTAATACTGGTGTCAACGCCCAGAAGGGTGCTGAAAAGAAACCTGGAGAAATCCTGAGGGCTCAGAAAGGAGGAGAAGGGAGTATCTCAGAGTGTAGCCTCTCACTCACAGCCCTAGAATAAACACCCACTTCTTCAATTTGATCCCCATACTTGGTGCTTACCACCACCTAACGTCTCGGCACCCCCCCCACCACACCCCTGCCATCTCAAGCTGATCCTTTTTAAAAGTAAGCTCTTCAGAGAGAGCCTGACCTAGAGAGGACCAGGGTCTGGATCCACAGTGAGGGCTCACCAAACATTGACTCAGCAGCCACGCTCAGAACTGGGTCTGCTACCTGAGCAAGGCCATGCATGGGATGAGGGTGGAACAGGGAAGCTCAGCTCCCAGGGGAATGGCCCAGAAGCAGCAGGCAGGTGCCCAGGGAGAGAAGCCCAGATCCTGGGAGGCCTGCAGAGATGGGCGGCTGTAATGGCGCCACTCTCCTTCTAGCTCGGAGCAGCTCTCTCCCAGAGCTTGTGGACCAGATGAGCAGGTAACTGGGAGGCAAGGGTAGGGGGGTGAATGAGAAGTTACTTCAAAGCTCAGTCTCTGATGAAGGTCTGGGGTTCTGTGTCCCAGAGCGGCAGGCAAGCACTCGTTCCTCAGGGCTTGTGGAGAGGGAGCAACTTTTTCCACCAGGGGGCGCCATCGGCCCATAGTTCTCCATGATCTGCTCAGGCAGGGTCTGGCCTGGAAGACGGGTGTGTCTTCTCTCATGGCCCCTCTACCTCCACTCAGGGGTTATGGGGAACAGCTGCCCAGCTCAAGAGGACTACAGCAGTGATGGAGAGAAGGTCTAGAGCCTGGCCAGAGTTCTGGAGACAAATGGATACCTCCTCCCTCCTCCCTCCAGGAAAGGAACCGCTGAGAACACCCTCACCGGGGAATCCTTGGTTCTCCTTGTTCTTGAATCCTTGTTCTCTCCTCCCTCCAGGAAAGGTACCGCTGAGAACACCCTCACTGGGAAATCCTTGGTTCTTCTTGTTCTTGAATCCTTGTTCTCTCCTCCCTCCAGGAAAGGTACCGCTGAGAACACCCTCACCGGGAAATCCTTGGTCAAAGGTCACCGAGAAGCTGTTAAATACAGAGATGGCCGGGCAGAGAGGCCTGGACCACCTGTTCTTAAGAAATGCTGAGGTTGGGGCACCTGGGTGGCTCAGTGGGCTAAAGTCTCTGCCTTCGACTCAGGTCATGATCCCAGGGTCCTGGGATCAAGCCCCATATCAGGCTCTCTGCTAGGTAGGGAGCCTGCTTCCCCATCTCTCTCTCTCTCTGCCTGACTGTGATCTCTCTGTCAAATAAATAGATTAAATCTTACAAAAAAAAAAAAAAAAAAGGAAACGCTGAGGTCCTCTGCTAGCAGCTCTGGAAACAACTACGGCTGAGCACCCTCACCAGAGCGATGGAAGACACCATTACTCTGATGGGACCCCTTGAAGTTCCGGCCCTGGGAGCTCAGTGGAGACTACCCAGATGCCGTCCTGCTCATTGGACCATGAACTATGCCTTAATACCAATGCCAGAAAACGTTACAAAATAATATAATAGTTAAGACTGTGAATTTAAACTTACTTTTCTACTTTTGTGTGTTC
The DNA here is from genome assembly GCA_003697995.1 of Taxidea taxus jeffersonii. Taxonomy (NCBI): domain Eukaryota; kingdom Metazoa; phylum Chordata; class Mammalia; order Carnivora; family Mustelidae; genus Taxidea; species Taxidea taxus. Next base: position 210,365 of record ML102934.1, read on the forward strand.
TCCTCATTATATCCAAAGAATTGGATTTCTGAAATCAGGGAAACACTTCAAACACTATCTGGCAGTTGTCTATCTAAGTGATACTACAATGTACTTATCTTGCAGTTACAGTTTTAGACCTCTACCCAAATAAATACAATGACGTGGCAAAACTTCCTTTCTGTATTTTATACGTAAGGGCCTTTCCCATGCAGGCTGGGAAAGGCACGGGTGCCTAACACCTGAAGAAGGGGAAGATATATTGGTAAATTCTATCAGAATGTTCTTTGGCTCTCTGATATAACCTGATTGATTGATTGGTTGATTGGTGTGTGTGTGTGGCCATGAAAATAGTTTCCATCTTAACTGAAGAAAGATAAACTCAGATGTAAAGAAATGGCAACAGATTACCAGTAATCCTTTGCAAATATTTAAGGGGGATTATGATATATTAAATGCCTACTATATGCTGAATATTATGCTCCATGCCTTACACAAATTATCCTATTTATTTCCAACAATCCAGAAGAGTATTATCAGTCCCGTTTTAGAGATAAACTAAAACAAGACTGGTTAAATTCCTTAACACCTGAGGACACACAGCTAGTAGCTGTGGAAGTTGGGATTACATACAAAATTAGATCCCAAACCTGTGCTCTTTCAGTTCTGCTAAACCCAAGATCATCCTTCTGTGGATCTAGAAGTGAGATAAACGCACACTGGAGGGACAGATGGTGGAAATCAGAGCGGGGGAATAGCAGTCACAGGGGAGAGTCAGCTAAACTGACAGCAAAGCCTATTGAAGTGAAGGTGGAAGGGAAGTCAGAGCTGGTGGCCAGTAGAGGGGCAGCAAGCCAGGAAGCTATATGGAAGGCAGTCAGCAGCAGGCATCCTATGGGTTTACAGCATCATCTGGGCAGGGTTAGGTAGAGTGTTAGGATTATAGGATCTGAGCAATCAGACAAGGCTGTCAAGACAAAGACAACATTAATGAAACTGGGATTAAAAGAAGGGGTGGGGGAGAAGAGGGAGCTTCACTGCAGGAATAGAACAGAAGCCCAGTTTCTAAAATTGGGCTATTTTGGTAGAAAAGTATACCAGCAAGTTTGGCTTAGTGATGAGCTAAACTTCCTCTAACCAAGGATAGAATTGGAGTCATGTCTTGGGCTGCTATTGTAGATGGGGCTCTAGAGATTATAGGTGTGCCAACTAAATGGCCCAAGGTAGGAGTCTGGGGCTGCAGAGAGCCAGGCAAAAGCAAGTTTAGATGTACGTTTTATAGCTGAAGCAAATCCTGCATGTGATTTACATTATTTACAATAATCTCTTAAAAACAAACCAACAACAGACAACAAATCATAGACTGGGCAAGAGAGACAATAGGGACATTGGTTTGATTTTATTCAGAGTAGTTGCCAGAAACCCCAAAGTGAGATAATGAAGGTGCCTGGTACCGCTGAGTTTTCAAAGGACCTGGGAACAATGACCTTGGGATTCCTTGCCAGTGTCAGGCCCTAGGCCAGCCTCTCTCATCCCCATCTTTAGCTTCCAGTGGGCAACTTGATTCTACTCCAGTTGTTATAGCTAATGTCGTCAAATCAAGCCTTTTTTAAAAACTCTGATTTCCTATTGAACAGAGCTCAATTTATGGTTTCTGATATCCTCCTGTTCTTCAAGTGAATGCACAAGAGAAGAATTACAAAGTCTCATCAACACAGTAGCTGGTGTTAATTTCCGTGCACAAGCAGAAATCTTCACCTTGCTTTGGTAAGATCCTGGCCTATCCATTCTCATTTAGTTTTTGTAATCATAACTTTTCAGCCTGGATAACAGTGGTTATAGGAGGTATCCCCGTACTCAATGGAAAAACATGCTCTCTAAATCCTGTTATTGTGATTTGAGGAAACTGATGAATGACACCCCCCCCCTTTTTTCCCACATAAGTTCTGAACAAATTGAGACAAAGTAGTAAGGAAGATGGGAAGGGAAATTTTTGGCTATGTTACTTACCAAGCTGTTAGAGAATATGGCTTAGATACGTGGCAACATGGGAGTCCCAAGGCTGCAACTTAGAATTAGAAAGAAGTCTCCCATCATTCAGCATACTGAGTGGTGGATTCTATTGTATTTTCTACTAAAAGCATAAAGTGCAAATAAACAAAGAGGCTGGGCAGAAGAACCTTACAGGTGTCATATTCCACCCTAACAGTGGCCTTTATCCTCTGCTAAAGGGTCTCTCAGATTTCAGTTTAACTTGTTTACGGAAATAGATAAATGTCAAGCTATTAAGTTCATCTTCCTCTCTTACTCTTAAAATGGAAATAAACAAACCATCTTATCTGGTGATATTTTGGGGCCCTAAAGAGAATTCTTTCAAGGGTTCTCTACAAAAATGGGATCCCCAAGAATGAAACTGACAGGAAGCTCAAGTGAATCTATAAGTAATCTATAAGTAAATCAAGTTCTTACTTGATTTATAGAACCAAAAAACACCTGACAGATTTGATAATAGTGGACTGATGGGAGTCAACATGCTAAAGTGGTATGGGCTCCTCGCTAGGTCACAAAGCTCAGTTCCTGACATTAACTGATTCAGTGCCTCTTGAATGAACTGGAACCTAGTACCCTAAGGAATGAACCTTGTTCTAACATTGAGTCTCCCTTCCAGCCCGTACAAAGATGACCTGAGTCTATTTACTTGGTGACTTGTGCCCTAGGGACAAGAACATAGTTGAATTTCTTTTTTCTGAACTGGTACTAATCTGTGGTGTTTGTGGTGGGAGGGAAAGTTCATAATCAGTGCTATCCTCTGATCAGAGTGGGACTTATGAAAATTGAGGGATAATTGGGTTTTTTACCTAAGTCTTCCTTAGAGTAATTCAGTAGGGCTCTGAAACCACGTAGAATTTACCTCCACAGTACCTATGTGCACTGGCAGGGCGGAAGAGGTATACTTTTTTTCTTCAACTGGTAAAATCTCTACAATATCCGTCAGGCCTGTGAAGCAAGCTTTTGTTGTAGGAAGGGCTAAAAGAGAGTTGATGGAACTTCCCCTTAGTAAATCTAAACAGCACATTGCTGAGGCCAGTACTACCAACACAGACTTGAAATATGCTGGGTGATAATTTGTATTATAATTTCATTTGGTTCTTCAGTTGGTCATGTCATAAGAGTGGTGGAGAACGATAGTGCTTGAATATTGTGTGGTAAACTCCAATTATAGTTGCTGGTCCATATGTGGCTCCTTACTAGAGCAAATAAATGCAGTCTTTCACATTCAGTATGCAACTATCCATCTGGAACATGTATTTTTGTACATTGCATTGAGAAGCTCAGAATTAATGAGCTTTCATTTGTCAGGGACAACAGTATATTTTTACCTCCACACTCAGGAAGTCCTCATTGCTCTGCCCCTGAATCTGAATATAGCCTTTAAGGAACTTGACAGTCTCAAAGGGTACCATGCTGATCTGTTGTATTAACAATATCATGTTGGTAGGATGAGATAAAAGGAAGTAGCAAGTTTCCTGGGTGTCTTGGAAAGACAGATATGTAGTAGTAGGTGGGTGATACAACCAGTGATACTTACTGGTGTATGTTGGATTCCTCTATTAAAATGAATGCCTTGTTATACTGGTGGTCCCTACTATGAAGAATGATATCTGAAGACCCATAAATTTTATAAGCAACATATATCTCATAAGATACCATGCTCTGAACCATTTAATTGGATTTGTTTCTTAAGCTTAAATTCTATAGATCCAATGGTTCTAGAAGTATTTTTGTGTACTAAGTGAAGTTTATGGCAAAGCCTAATAAGAAAATCAAAATAGAGCTCCCAAAATATGGTAGCAAAGTCATGCTCCTTTTTCCTCTTTGGGAAATAGCTTCTGCTTTGCCACTGGGGTCTAGTGGAGACTAAATGCCTGACTCCAGGTCACCAGTAGGCCATGAAACTTGCTCTATCTAGGTGTGGCTACCTGGCTCTGTCATTGACTTGGATATGCTTAGCAACATTCCACACCCAACTTGGAGTGTAAATAGAATGGAGGAAAATTAGGCCCTGAAAGTCCAGATAAGTTGCACTAGCGCTTGCTCTGGGAAATTTTCCTTAAGCCACACTGTGACCTCTAAGAATTTTCTTTATAAACAGTTCAGTGAGGGTAGAAAGACTTCACTGGTTGATACATTAGGACTGACTGCATGCCTACTACTGTGATAATACAACCCCCCCGAGGGATGCCCTGAAAGAAAGAGAGGAATGAGATTCTTCTCAGGAGACAGAAATTCAATTAACACATCTGGTTGTTTTCTTCCCTGAGAGGCTGAGGTTTATGTGAATTTCTTGGGAGTTGCCTATGGCCTACCTTGACAGGCACTCAGAGGGAGGAAGATGGAAGGAATGGGGATTAGCTATTTGGAGGAAAATTATTTGGTAGGATTTTTCAGGGTGGGCTTGGAGCAGGAGAATATTATAGACCATGAGAATTCTCACCAAAATGCTTTCAATTCTGTAGACTACAATAACGGGTTAGATAAGCAAATGTGTTCTAAAGTCCTTCATTTTCTCAAGGGCTTTTTAGTGACTCCATAAACAAATAATGGGACCAACTGGAGCATATACAAGGACTTCCTAAAAGTCTCACCTGGCTACTACCACTGCTACAGATACAATGCATCAGTGTCAGTGACCAATCTCAGCCCTGATACAGTCCTGATGTAGTACTATACCTTAGGTACCCCAGCAGCCACTTTCAGCATGGAAGGAATAGCTATTGTCCTCACTGAGAATCATAGAGTCTAGATTTGGATTTTACATTTCTTGTTACCTTCCCAGCACTACTATCCTTAAATTAACTGAATGCCTTATATACCCTATAACAGAAGAATGTTTTCCAACCAAGGAAGTCACTGTACAGTGATAGTGGTGTGACAGTAGGCCGATGCCCATGGAATTCAATGAGCTTGACATAAGCTTCATCACCTAGAATCAACTAGCCTTATAAGAGACCAGGATGAACTACTGAAATCATAGCTCCATTTATAAGGTGGGGAACATCTCCAGAGTGTGAGGTGTTCTCTTGTAAAAACCATCTGTTTCTCCTATAGCTAAAATGTCAGTTAATAACACACATAAAGGTGAAGCTCTCACATTTGCCTTAGTAATTCATACACAAAGGGTTGCTTTTGAGTGCTGCAAGCTAGGTTTTACCAAGAGGTTTTCAAATCCTGGAGAGGACAAGATTTACTGCTGGAACTTGCTTCCTGAGAGGAATTCTGTTGTTCCCTAGAGGACTGCAAAGTTTCAACCATCCACCTGTAGTGGCCACAGGCAAACCCCCTCTAAAACACAGTTTGGTTTCTGAGATTTTGATCCTCGGTAACTATCATTTAAAACTCTCAGTTGGGAACTGGAGCTAGCTGCAGGGGTGAAGTGAAAAGAGAGGAAGAAAAATGCCAGAGTAACAGTTGGAGAGGATGGAGTCCCTGTAGCAGCCAGCATAAGAGAAAGGGCAAGCATGTGTTGACAAAATCTGGTCCAGACTCCATGTTTCATCTGCTATGTCCTATGCCCCAGTTCACTTTTGTATTAACCTCTCACAATTCAAGTCTCTACTCAGAACCCTGCAGAATGAATGAGCGGGATCTATGGCTGGTGCTGAGAGTCATACATGCAAGGAGAAAATAAATGCAATACCTTTTACAGATTCCCTCCCAGAAACCTTTTCCCTCACTCATGCTTCTAGTTAGCTCACTCTTTGTCAGGTTTCCTTTTCCCTTCTGGCATGTGTAACTTGCCAAAAGTGCATGTTAACTCAATGCAAGTAATAGGGGTTTTGTCACCTCAAATGGCTTAGTGGCCTTTTTTCAATGGGTCAATTATCCCTTTGTTAGAACACAATCCCTACTACATAAACTTCAACTGCCTAAGGGGTATGGTATCTGTCATCTTTGTCAAAAAGGGAGGAAGAAGGGTGGTCATGTATAGTCACAATATGGGGATGTACAAATCGTCCACTCTGTTGAACAGAAGGGCACAGGCATGCTGGTGCGGCTGAGAGCATCTATTTAGGCTTCAGTGTGAGGCTGGACATAGGGACAGCCTGTGTCACATGATCTAGACTTCCTGCCATGGCAGCTTAGTATTTTTCCATTGTATTTCTAATCCAGGACATGTATTTAAAGATTCTGGTATAAATGCCAACATCAGCTCTCAAAACACATCCATCCGAAAAAGTCAATATTCCTTGAAGTACCCCATTGCAGACTGCTGGGGCGGCTGTGACTTCCTGCCAGAACAAAAGGAATATAGGGTTATCTTATCTTTCTGGCAAAAGGCACAAGGAATAAAATGGGAAAACGAAGGCACTGAGAATACATTACCTTGCAGGGCTGCCTCCTTCCTGGAACAATGCCCAGGCACAGCATACTATCTTCAATCCTGTAAGTTTTATAGGCCTCAAGGCACTCATTCCTGTAGACTATGGAGATGTTCACATTCTGCAGTGAGTTGGGCTCCTTGGCTAGAGGAAAGAAAGGTGTACAACTTCCTTAAGAGTTAGTAGATAACAAACCTCCTTTTCTACTTGTGCTCTTTTTCAGCACCTTTCTTCTTCTGGAAGAAAGGACAAGAGATCAATGGTAGGAAAAGAAAAAATGAAACAAGATGGGATCCGGAGGGAGACAAACCAAAAGAGACAATGTCATAAAACAAACTGAGGGGGGTGGGGGGAGAGAGGAGTTGGGAGAGGGGGGTGGGGTTACATTATATGTTTAAATTAAAAAGCTTAAAGTAAAAAAAAAAAACAACACTGAGAGAAATCACAGCTGGATAGTAGGAAATGATCAGATTATCATTTCTCATGATACAAGTGTTTATCTCTTTATAAAAGAGGTTAAATTCCTGGAAGTGATATGCAAAATATGAGACATCTCTGCAATGAAATAAATTACTTTAAAAACTCTAAATGCTTAACTGACTGCACTTGGGTGGTATAGTCAATTAAGTGTCCAACTCTTGGTTTCGGCTCAGGTGGTGATATCAGGGTTGTGAGATTGAGCCCTATTTCAGGCTCTGTGCTCAGTGTGGAGTCTGCTTTAAATTCTCTCTCCCTCTGCCCCTCCCCAAAGCCTCCCAAGTGCACCCTCCTTCTCTTTCTCTCCCTCAAATGAATTAATAAATCTTAAAAATAATATTTAAAGAATAGCCTTTAACATGGAATTCTTTATTATTTGATTTTAATTTTTGAGCTTTCAGGTTTATTATTTGTCCCACAGTTTAAATTCACCACTGTCTCCTTTTAAATTTTTTATTGAAATATATGTGACATGTAACAATGTATAAATTTAAGGCATGCAATATATTTATTTGATATATTTATAGATTGTAATGTGATTGCTATCGTAGCTATAGTTAATACCTCTATCATGTCACATAATTATCATTTCTTTTCTGTGGTGGGAGTAATCAAGATCTAGTCCCTTAGCAAGTTTGATTATAATATGATATTGTTGTCTGTATTCAGTATGTTATGCATTAGGTCTCCAGGATTTGTTTCTCTACTAGTTGTAAGTTTGTACCCTTAAATGACATCTCTTTTACTTTGAAGTTTCTAGATTCTAGAGAGAATCTAGTTTTCATTTGTCAGACCAGAAAAACCCAGTATCTGCATAAAAAAAAAAAAAAGCTTCATTAGCCAGATCGAAATAAACTGAATTTTGGAGGTGGGGTAGGGATAAGTTGTATCTCTCTTTGATACAAGTGTCATAACCCAGATGAGTCAAACATACTGCTCATCAGGGGGACATTTATTTTTAAGACTCAAATTAACACTCACAAGACAAAACGTTTCTACTTGTATAGAGTGTCTAACAGTAGACACAAAACATAATGCTAAGTGAGATAAGCCAGATGAAGCAAGACAAATATGGTATAATCTCACTTCTATGTGGAATCTAAAAAAAGCCAAACTCACAGAAACGGAGAATATAATGGCGGTTGTCAGAGGCTGGTGGGTGGAAGATATGGGGGAGAGGGTTGTTGATCAAAGAGTACAAACTTTAGTTATTAGATGACTAAGTACTGGAGACTGAACGTATAGCATGGTGGCTATAGTTAGTAATACTGTGCTGTGTACTTAAAACTTTCTGAGAGTAGATCTTAAATACTCTCACCACACATATGTACATAAGGTAAATATATGATGTGATAGATAATGAGCTCGACTGGGGGCATCATTTCACATTGTATATATTTATATACATACACACAATATATGTGTATACACTACATATACACAATGTATATACTATATGTATATGTACTATATATGTATGTGAGTGTGCACATATGTATATATATATGAACATGACACTATATACCTTAAATCTATATAATCTTTATTTTCCAATTATATACCTCAATAAAGCTGGGAAAAAAGAATTTCTGCATTTTTGATATATTCAAGGAAGTGTACCTCAAGGTCTGAAAAGAATAGTTTAAAACGTTTGGGGTAATGGCAGCAGTTAGAATAAGTGACTTCTATCCTTCTATCCTGACTTCTGTAAGTAGATAGTCAGGGTAGATGGATGGGTATAATCTGACAGGCTTTGTCAACATGAATCTCCTTTTTTCATACTATGGTACATGGCAATGATGAATATTAAATACAAAAACAACTTACTCATGAGTTAAATTGTACTAATAGTTCTTCCTAAAGGTCTCTCATAGAACTATATAGTACCTACAGACCATAATTCCATTTTCCTTATAGTCAGCCCTTCCTTCTCCCATAGCCATTACTCTCTTGATTAGTAACTGCAGATAAGAGTTTTGAATTTGTAAAATATTGGAATGGGATAGTGGGCAGACAGGCTCAAAACGTAGAAGAGAAAAAGCTGTCTTAATTTGCTTAAAGTTTTTTCATGGAATCTGAAGCACATGAGGTAGAAGAAAGCTGAGATTGAACATGTAATTCAGGAGATTCAGATTATATGGAGAGCCTCCACTGTTACAAATGGTAGTCATTTTTTAATTTTGTAAAGAAATGAGTGAATGTTCAGAATGTTACTAGTGAAAAATGTTTCAGAAACATTTTTCTCTTTTTTTGTTCTGTTGTTAGCCACCATGTAGTACATCATTAGTTTTTTTTTTAAGATTTTATTTATTTGAGAGAGAGCTAGAGCAAGCACAAGTTGGTGGAGAGACAGAGGGAGTAACAGACTTCCCACTGAGCAGAGAGCCTGATGTGGGACTTGATTCCAGGACCCTGAGATCATGACTTGATCTGAAGGCAGATGCCTAACCGACTGAGCCACCAGGCACCCCTCAGAAATATTTTTCTTTAACTTTTCATTATTTTTTTTGTATCACAATCTTGCATACAGAAGTTCTGCCTGATTTAGCACAGTATTATGTATTTATCTTATGTTTAATACATGCATATTATTTCTCATTATTTCAAGGCTTTAATTCTCTTTATTGCCTAGAACAGTTTGAAAACATCCGATATAGTTTGTAACACATTTTGGAGTTCAGAAAATTGATGCTCCAAAGGCAAAGTGGCCAACCATTACACAGCAAATTAGGACTAGAATACAAATGTCTTCTTCCCACTAACACCTTTTCTATCATGTCTGGAAACAAAGATGATAGCAGGATACAGTGGGGGGGGAAATGCTTGAAGGACTCCTTCAGTGAGGTATAGGGAAAGGGAAAAGAGATGACAAGGATGAATTAAGAGGTTAGAAAGAAGTCTCATTGGGAAGAATTCAGAAGCCAAGAGTAGAGAAGGGAAAGAATGTGTCCTACTCTGGGAAAAGAGGATTATCTTGAGGTCACTCACAGTCATCACATAAGTTGTAGGCCCATGTGGAGACCATGCACATGGTTCCTTCATGGACAGGTTCTTCAGGCAGGTTGACCAGTTTCACATAGTCATTGAGTTCAACACTTTCTCCTAGCTTGATTAACATGAGGTCATGCTCAATAGAAGTGATTGAGAAGTATGGATGAGGGATCATCTTCACATGGCCAACTACTTGTATATCCTTTTCATTGTCATTTGATGGATTTGTAATCCCCAACATCACCTGAAGCTTTCTGGAACAATGTAGTTGTTTGAGAGAAGATTTGGCAGAGATTATTTATTCATCCTTATGAGCCTTTATTAGACCCCTCCCACAGACCTTATTCTCTACTACTGAACATGTCCCCAGAAAGCCTCCCTAACCCCACTGCATTGGGCAGTGGCACCAGGCAGGGATGTGGGTCTATGCCTAACCTGAGAACCCAAAGCACAAAGTGGCATTGGGGGCTTATTACTCACGGTAAGTTGCAGTGTGCAGCTGTGATCACCCAAAGGGGGTCGATCAGAACTCCAACACAGGGCAAGTAATCAGATTTCAGGTAGACCAGGTATGGGGGAGTGATGTCATTTCGGTAATTTGGATCAAAAGCCAGAGCAACTGGAAAGAGAAAAATAGACAGGAAATTCTCAGATTTTTGCAGGGATCACTAGAAAAAAACAAAGGAAAATTACTTAATAGGTTTAAGTTCCCCCTACCCTTCTCCCCAGTGCCTTTTTCTGTAAGCTAAATTTGCAAACTGGCTTACTTTCTTCTAAAAACATGATTAAAAATGATAGAAACATATCAATCTCAAAATATAAAGGTGCTTCCCTTTTACTGTCAATAAATATTTTTCAGATTAAAGTGCAAGTTTTCTTAAATATCTTCTACTATTCAGTGAAAATATGTTAAATCAGCTCCTGGAGAACTTACTACTTATACTTGATTAAGAATGCTTTTACTAGTCTCACCCCTTTCTCCCTACAACAATGCAAGGCAAAGCAATATAACTGCCATTTTAAAGAGTGGGCCAACTGCTATCACAATATGAGGAGGGGGAGATAATGTATTCATTCAACAGGTTAAGTGTGAGCACCTCGTATATGCCCGGTCCTGTTACAGGGGTTTGGGCTATACATGGAATGAAGCAGAGAAATGTCCCTGCTCTTATACATTTGGATGAGAGAAGACATTCTATAACAGTAGACACAAAACATAAGTAGATGGTCTAGTGTATTAGATGGTGATTGGTGCTGTGGGAGAAATGGTAGAATAGGAAAGAGGAAAAAGCAGTACAGGGATGTGCGTGTGTGTTGTAGGGCATTCTGCAATGTTACACAGTAGTCAGGAGAGGTAGGCCTTGTGGACAGGATGAGAGATGACCAATGAAATGAAGATGGGGGAGTTAGATCATCAGATATCTGGGGAATGGGGATCCAGGCAGAGGAAACAGTTGGAGAAAGAGTCATAAGACTTTTTTAAGGAGCATCATAAAAGCCAGTGTGGCTGGCATGACAGGTGAAGGATGAACAGCAGGAAAGGATGGAGGCGAGAGCCATGATGCAGTTTTGTGGAGCCTCGTAAGGATGTGGGACTTTCTTCTGAAGGAATGTGGAGCAGCATCAGGGTTTTGTGTAAGGCAGTGATGGTCATTTCCTTATGGAGAAATGTTGAGTGTAAGAGTAGAAAGCAGAGAGGTCTGATAGGGGATTTATGTGATAATCTGGGCAGAAGATAGTGTCTTGGCCATTGTGAGCAGTGGAGGTGGTGAGATGTGATTGGATTTGGGATATATTTAGAAGATAGAACCAACAAAATTTTCCAAACAGATTGAATGTGGGGTGTGAGAGAAAGATTTTATGAATGCCTCCAGGGTTTTTGCTTGAGTAACTGGAACATGTAAGGACAAGACCAAAAACGCTTGAATGCTCTGCTGTGTCTATTAGTTGAACCTCTGCTTTCAACCCCTGCCTCCACTTCTCATTCCCTCCTGACTGCAGCAGTCCTGTTCCAGATGAGCCCAGAGTTGGGTCACAGTCTTCCCTGGTATTAGGGTTTCAATGTCCATGCCTCCCCAAAGAGCATACAAGCAATAAAGCTGTTTTAGGGTTTGGTATTAGGGTTTCGATGTCCATACTTCCAAAAGAGTATACAAGCAATAAAGCTGAGGTGAGGCAGACAGACAGTGTCACCAGTGGAAAGCTGGTGGCGACAGTGGCAGTGGAGAGGGAGAGTCGGTTCTACACACTTGTAGTCTGGAACATGCCTCCTGTCTGTATCTGTCTATCTTTTATGATTCCCCTAGGATTTCTCTTTGGCAAATAAAGAGAAAAATGTGAAGATACTCACCAGGGAGGTTCAAGAGAGCCCAGAAGAAGATAAACTTCATATTGATTTCAAAAGCCTTTTCAAAGGATGAAGTTCAGCCTAGGGTCTCTGGAAAGGATGAAAAGGAGGGGTGGAAAAGGACTAAGTAAGACATAGCAAGAAGGGGTTCCAGGGTTGAAAACAAAAACATGTGAATTCCTTCCGTGGCAGGTTTCAGTTCCCGAAGAGATGTCCATTGGTCAGAATAGGGAATGATGTCAGGTATCGGAAGGACAAGAATGGAGATCAGGCGATTTGATCTCTGACATAGTAGAGACTGGATCTGGAATTCAGCATTTTGCTTTCCCTTTTCAGGGGAAAACATACCTAATCTGAGAGATGTTGGAGCTCAGAGTGTTTCCCAGCCCCCTCCTCTCTGGTCCACCCTTTGTCAAACTCTGAAATCAGGCCCTTCAGGACAGTGACCCCTCCCATCTGTGTGATGCTAACCCCTGGTTGTGTGACACAGACATTTGTCTCCGGCGGCCATAACCCAGCCAGCTGGTGCTGGTCTGAACCCTCTGCCTGACACTGAACCCCTCCTTGAGATAGATCAGCTTTTCCTTTCATGTCACTACTCATCCAGTCATTTATTCAAACAGCTGGCCAGTAATTTATATTATGTGTCTGACTTGTGCTAGGCTCTGTGCTCACTCTAGAGGAAACCTAATGTGAAGACACTGCTCTGCCTTCAGCGAGCCTATAGACTAACAGGAATGATAGGTTCGTAAGAAGGCAATTGAAAAACAAAGCGTTCAGAGCTAAAACTCTACCTATATCATTGTCTAGGTGGAAATATTAGCAAAACATGTCCGTTAAATGATTTGGATCCAAAATATATAAGGAAATCTTTAAACTCAACAACGAGAACTGAATAACCCAATTAAAAGTACACCAAATATCTGAACAGATACCTTCCCAAATGCATGAGTCTGTTGAGGCTATGGCAACAAAATACTATAGACTGGGGATCGTAAACAACTGACATTTATTTTCTCACAGTTCTGGAGGCTAGAAGTCCATGATCAAGGTGCCAGCAGATTCAGTTTCTGGTGAGAGCTCTCTTCCTGGCTTTGTAGGCCGCTGTATCCTCCTGTGGTACTTCCTCTGTATGTATGTATACAGCTCTCTGGTCTCTCTTTTTATAGGGACACTAATCCTATCAGAACAGTGCCGCACCCTTAGGATCTCATTTCTCCCAAATTATTTCCTTATAGGACCTATCTCCAAATACAATCACTTTGGGGTTTATGGTTTCAACATAGGAATTTTGGGAGGACGCAGTTCATTCCACACCAACAAAGAGGTAGTATAGATGACAAATAGTATAGGAAAAGATTCTCAACATACCTTAGGAAATTACAAATTAAGGCAACAATGAGATATCACTACACACCTGGTAGAATGGCTAAAGTTTAAGACCAAGAACACCAAATGTTGGTGAAATTGTAAAACAGCAAGAATGTTCATGTATTGCTGGTAGGAATACAAAATGTACAGCCACTTTGGGAGATGGTTTGGTGGTTTCTTAAAGTCTAAACATAATCTTACCATATGAGCCAGCAATCACTCCCCTGGTTATTAACTGAATGAGCTAAAAACTTATGTCCACAGAATCTTACACCTGAATAATTACAACAACTTTAGTCATAATTGCCAAACCTTGGAAGCAACCAAGATGGGTAAATGGATAAACAAAATGTGGTGTATCTAAACTGGAAAATGTATTATTCAGTGATTTTTTTAAAAATGAGCTATCAAGAGATGAAAGAAAAAAAAAGGTAAATCACACAGAAAATCCTTAAATGCATATTACTAAGTGATAGAAGCCAGTCTAAAAATATTATATATTGAATGGTTACAATTTATGACATTTTGAAAAAAAGCAACCTATGGAGGCAGTAAAAAGATGAGTGGTTGTCAGAATTTGGGGAGATGGGGAGAAGAGTGAGCAGGAAGAGCATGGGGCATTTTTAGGGAAGTAAAATGATTCCGTATGATACTCTAATTGTAGATACATGACATTATGCCTTTCTCCAAACCCATAATACTATATAACATAAAGAGCAAACCCTAACATAAGCTATGGACTTTAGTTACTAATAACCTATCAATATTGGTTCATCAGCTATAAAAAATATACCACATCATGGGGCGCCTGTATGGCTCAGTGTGTTGAAGCCTCTGCCTTCAGCTCAGGTCATGGTCCCGGGGTCCTGGGAGCCTGCTTCCTCCTTTCTCTCTGCCTGCCTCTCTGCCTACTTGTGATCTCTGTCTGTTAAATAAATTTTAAAAAAATAAAAAAAACAAATATACCACATCAGTGCAAGATATTAAAAAAAAAAAAGACTACTTAGTGGTAGACTACTTCAGGGATATAGGTATACACTGTAAACTTCCTTCAGCCTCACTGCATGTTTAAAATTTTTTATAATAACATGTGGGAGAAAATTTTAAGACTTTAGTTAATTAACATACAGTGTAATATTAGTTTCAGGTATAAAATATAGTGACTCAAGACTTCCATACATCACCTAGTGCTCATCATAGCAAGTGCCCTCCTTAATCCCCATCATCTATTTTTACCCAGGCCCCACCCCTCCCCTCTGTAACCACCAGTTTGTTCTCTGTAGTTATGAGTCTGCTTCTTGGTTTGACTCTCTCTTTCCTTTTTTTCCTATTCTCGTCTGTTTTGTTTCCTAATGTGGGAAGAGGTTTTTTTTTTCTTTAATTGAATTATGTGCCTTGAGCACAAGGTTAAAGATACTTCTTCAGTCTAAACTGTGTGAAAGGAAAGAGTGTCTAAAAAAACAATACTTTACCTGGGTCTTAGAGAAGGGGAAGGAGCTTGTCTGGCATAAAGAGAAGAGAAAAAAATAATTCAAAAGGAGGGCAAGGCTTCTGTAAATGCATGAATATAAGAAACAACATGGCATGTTTGTGGAATAGCAGCCATGTATTACATAGCCGAAGTGTTAACCAGGTGGAGAGAGAAACAGGAACTATATAATGAAAAGCCTTATTATATAAGCCTTGCATATATAAGACTTGGATAAGTCCTTATTGTGTGAGAGATAAGGATCCAATAAATTTATTATTTTATGAAATTCTATTGAATATTTTGGACAGACCCTAAGCCCAGTGTTCCTGCTCTGCAATTTCCTTTCCTTGGGTGTGGGACCTGTGACTTCCTTTGAACTAATAGGATATGGCAAAATTATGGGATTTCATTTTGATAATTACATTGATAATATTAATGTTGTGTATACACACACATATACACATCCACCTTGCTAGCATACACAAGAAAGATTCTTCCCACTGGCGTGGGGTCATGAGCAGACACACTGAGAAGGCCTAATTGGCAAAGAACTGTATATGGATGACCTCTCTGCACTAAGGATAGTTTCAAGTACTCAAGGCTAATTTTCAGGGGACAGCCTGCAAAAAGCGAGTATCTGGTATCATACAACCAGAAGGAAATGAATTCCGCCAACAACCTGAATAAGTCTGGAAGCAAATTCTTACCTCAAACTCTTGCTCGACCCTGAATGGAGGACCCAGCTAAGCCATTCTTGAACTCCTGATTTGCAGAAACTGTGAGATAATATGTGCTCTTTTACGTTGTTCAATTTGTGGCAATATTTTTATGCAGCAATAGAAAACCAATACAAATGCATACTGTGTGCCAGCACTTTACTAGCTATTGATGATTTAGTGATAAGGGAGATGAGATGATAAAGTCTAACAGGGAAGATGGGTGTAAGAAAACCTGCTGTCATGAATGTCACAATGGTGGAAGGAAAGGGAGGTAGAAACACATGTAGCAGGGACCCTAACATAAGGGTCAGAAGAAGACCTTCTTGAGGAAGGATATTCAAAGTTTAAAGGATGAGTAGAAGTTAACCAAATAAAGAGATGGGGGAAAAGTCTCTGGAAAGTTGAATGAGGACTCAAAAGAGAAGAGCATGTATGAAAGAGAGTGAAGACAGACCAAGAAGAACAGACTGTTCAGGAATGGTCAAGTAGGCACTTCCTACAAAGAAAACCCAGGAGTCAACCAGAGAGCAGATCAAGGGAGGAAATCCTTGGGGTCCATATTTTAGATGGAATAGGATTTATCTTGTTTAAATGGTGATAGGAAGAAGTCAATAGATAGGGGAAGTGGAAAAATATAAAGAAGTAGTGATGCTCAATAGAGCTGTCCATGAGGAAGTCAGAGGAGAAGTGATCCACATCATAAGTGAAGGTAAATGCTGGAGACAATAGGGTCTCACTTCCAGGAAGGATCAAAAAGAATGAGGAAGAAAACCACTAAGTATGTTTGCAGAGTGGGAGGTAGGAAGTTGAAATTATCACTGATGGTTCAACCTCACAGTTGGACGTCATTCACTGAAGATGAAACACTGACAGCCAGAGGAGGAGGAGAATGCTTGAGGTGGCCATTATGAAGCATTGTACAGAGAGTGACTTGGGAAATGCAGGATTGCCTGCATGTGTTGAAGACACAATTTAGAAATGATCAGATTTTATTAAAAACTCTGGGATAATATAAATCTGATTCAATAAAGGGGACAAAGGGCATTGGGGAGTGAGTGAATCAGAGACAGGAAGCAGGGAGAAACTAGGAGCAAGGCTGCTGGAGAAGACAGGCAAACAGAGGGACTTGTGTGTTGGATGGCCAAGAATTACAAGAAAAGTAAACATCTTGAATTCAACTTGGCCTTAGTATCCCAAGTTGAGAATTTGGATTCTTTTTGTTTATGTGTCAGGAAAAGCTATGGGCTTAGTCATAATCCAGCTTTTTTTTTTTCTTTTTTGCTTTGGTGGAGGAGGAAAAGCAGAGTATATCAATGCCTCAGAACCAACATTTCTCCCCTCCCCTGCAATCTCTGCAGATGCATGGATTCACCACCTCTCTCATGGGATGGAATGCCAAATCTCTTCCCTCTTTGTAGAGTCTTTTCCTTCCGTGTCATTATTCTCTCTCAACTCACTGACCCTCTCTGATCCCCTTTCCCTTCTTTTTTTTTTTTTTTTAATATTTTATTTATTTATTTGACAGACAGAGATCACAAGTAGGCAGAGAGGCAGGCAGAGAGAGGGGAAGGGAAGCAGGCTCCCTGCCCAGCAGAGAGCCCGATGCGGGGCTCGATCCCAGGACCCTGGGATCATGACCTGAGCTGAAGGCAGAGGCTTTAACCCACTGAGCCACCCAGGCGCCCCCCCTTTCCCTTCTTAATAGATGACCTCCTATCACACTAACACTCCCGTACTTGTGATTTCATGGCTTCTCACTGTGAATCCGTACTTTTGGGTGACTTGGAATCCTCTCAATTCCATATTTTTAGGTGTCTTGGTCAATGGGTCCTGGATGGTCTACATCTCTCCACTCTATGCTAGGGCAAGAGAGGTACTGAGCATCATTCAGAGCTCTTCCCACTAGCACAGAGCTCTGCTGAAGTCCACGGCTACCACCCATAAATATACAACTCCCCTATTGTCATTGCCCAGACATTATCTAAGATCTAGATCTTTGTCTCCAGCTGTGGGCTAGACATGATCACCCCCATGTCCTTCAAGGATCTCAAGTATAACATGCCTGTCTTTCCTGCTCATGACTGTGCTCTGACCTTTTACACGTGAAAATATTGGTTCTCTGCATATTATGTCTGTGAATCATCATCTATACAGATGTCCAAGTCAGAAACTTAGGCATTATTCTAGACACTTCTCTTTCTACTCCAGTCAATACGTGTAAACTCTACAGGTTCTGCTTCTTCAGTATCTCCCAATTCAGAGATTTGATGAGGTTCTACCATAGAGGTTTTAATGACATCCCCTCTGATCCCAGCAGGATAAAAATCTAAATTCCTTCACCAAACAGGTCAGATCCTTCACAATCTAAACCTTGCTCACCTGTAAATAATAGTCTTTTATCACATCTGGCCTCCTCCTCTGCAGACAATTTACTTTCTACCCTCCAGTATTATTTATTTAGATATATTTTCCAGAACATGCCACATTTTTGTCCTTTCTGACTTACTTAACTGTTCCTTCAGATTTACAATATTCTTTCCTAATTTGTCTGCCTATTTGGTGAAATGTCCTCCCGCTGTGACACCTGGAATTTTTTTTTTCTCTGCTCTCCTTAAACTTCTTATCTCCATTTTAACAAGAGCCATAAGGTATTATAACTGGCTGCTTGATGGCCACGCATAGGTCATAGTCTCTCAAGTGTCCCTAGCATATGCGATGTCTGCTAAAGAGCTAACAACTCAATCCTTTTTGAAAGGAATGAACACATGACAGGCACGTTGCTACACTTCTCATCATGCTGGCAGTTAACGTATAAATAGATCGGTGATCAAAGCATGAGTTCTTAGTGTCCTTTTTTTTTTTTTTTACTGAATGTTTTCTATTTGGATTATATCCAAGAACAAGAAAGGTCAAGAGAGTTGTGAATTCAGTACAGAAGTCATGAAGATGTTTCCCTGGAGGACAGAGGAACAGAGTGCCTCAGTGGGTATTAATAGTTTTCATGATCCATCTTGCATAGTGATGGACTTCTGTGAAGAATGCTTCACTTCCCAGGGTGACACTTCCTTTGTCCCAGGACAAGATTCCATGCAGCCTCCCATTGCAGATGGCCGGAGCAGCTGAGACTTCCTGCCAGAGAGGAGGAACAGGAGGTCAATGTTGCTTTGTCCTCATGGAAAAAGAATAAATCCCAAGACATGGCATATTGCAGACTCGGTGGCATCTAAAGGACTAGACCCATTTTTCTTGAAAGGTAAAAACCCTTTCTTCACATCTACCTATATCTCACCTTTCTTGGTTCAAGCTTGAGCCCAACCTGAGTGCAAGCAAGAGGAGAAAGAACAAATTGGTCTACTGAGAACTATAAAATGAGGGAAGAGGAATTGATGACCAACCGAAAGACCTGGGGGGAGAAGAAAGGGACTCCAGGCCTTTTGGATGAGCACCATTTGATTTTCTACAATCACCTCTCTTCTTCATGGACCCCTTGCAATCTTTCTATCTGAAGAAAGGAAAAATACCTTGGTTTTAGATATGATGTCCAAAGGTTTTCCCACACACATGATGCGTACTGCCATTCTATTTCCTACCATATTCTTGCAGTAATTGAAGGGATGAGAAGGCTGGTTTATCCATGTCAGGATGTCAGGGTCAGTAACTATGGGGAAAAAAAGACAAATGAAGTACACGGTTACTGTGCTTGTCACACATACTCTTGTGATGACTCCCTACTTTGTAAACACATTCCATCCTTCTGAGGGTTTCTCATTCAGTACCTATGTCAGAGCCACAGATTCAGATCATGATGTTCTCCTTACATCAGACAACAGATCTGTCATTCTCCATCTCCTTAGCCTAATTTAGAAACCTTTGAAAACCCACCAGAAGATTACAAATGACCATGAAAACAGACACAAGCCCATTGTCTCTAAGAAATCTTTATATTTGGCATCTACTTCAACTTCTTTATATTTAATCATTTAATTTTTACATTTACATTTAACCATAAAGGGAGAAACTATTTTTAATGTGTCTAAAGCTGATTTTTTAATGAAATAGATCATTTATAAATGGATTATTTGTAAGTGTGTGTATGTATGTATATAAGGATACATATATATTTCCCCCAAAGAAGTCAGAGTGCTCATCTCCCTCATTGTAATTGTTACTCTACTGTTAATCTCAGAATGCAAGGATTTCTAACCAATATAATTCTAATCTCTGGTGGGGAGAGACAAGGAGGAAGGCAACAAAAAACGGATTAGAGATTGCTCAAACTAACCCTAGTGTTACAGAGCAGGATTTTTCTGATAGTGTATCAACCTGATGTCCTAAAACAGAAAGTGTCAAGTCAAAAGAGAGAGAGGGGAGTTATGTTCAGTTTTAGGTTTTTAACCTTGAATCAAAATGTGTAGAATAAACAAGGTGAAAGTAACCAAGCCCTTGAAATAATGAATTCCTAATAAATATCCAAACTCTTACACCAAAGAGCTTACAGAATGAGTTTGTCACTATGATTCTGACATGTAGAACCCATGTGACAAAACCTTTGTATGATTTTATTTTGTCTTCAAACAGTATGTAACAAATTACTTTTGTAATTACTTTGAATAAGACTTGAAAGTCAAGGATAAAAATCATAAACTTCAATTTTTTCAGATAATATATTCACGGGGGACCTGAGTGGCTCAGTGGGTTAAGCCTCTGTCTTCAGCTCAGGTCATGGTCCCAGGGTCCTGGGATTGAGCCCTGCATCGGGCTCTCTGCTCAGCAGGGAGCCTGCTTCCCCCTCTCTCTTTGCCTGCCTCTCTGCCTACTTGTGATCTCTGTCTGTCAAATGAATAAATAAAATCTTTTAAAGAAAGAAAATATATTCACTTAGATTCCCAGAAATTTTCTTCCGAATTAAAAATGAAGCTGCCAGGGGTACCTGGGTGGCTCAGTGGGTTAAGCCCCTGCCTGCGGCTCAGGTCATGATCCCAGAGTCAGAGTCCTAGGATCAAGCCCCGCATTGGGCTCTCTGCTCAGCGGGGAACCTGCTTCCCCCTCTCTCTCTGCCTGCCTCTCTGCCTGCTTGTGATCTCTCTGTCAAATAAATAAATAAAATCTTTTGAAAAAAAATGAAGCTGCCAAATGCTGAGAATATTCAATTCCCACTTTGTATTTGTTTTTATGGGACAGATGGATTGTTCTGAGGCCATCAGTGCTGGGTGTAAACCTGACTAATGTCATGACAATTGCATCATCGAACACAGCTTCAACAAGATAATCAATGTCACCTTTGTAAAATCAGCCAATCTGACCCCCTGCAATAAACATGCCTGATAGTGCCAAACAATGAACAACCACCACGCCCCTGCAGATGTATACCCCTTTAGGCCTCTGAAAGTCCTCCAATCTCTGTACCAAAAGCTTTTCCCAAACCCCGTCTAGGACCAGTACTCTGCTCTGCTCAGTAAGACTGGTGTCTGCTCAGCTTTGCTCCTCCATACTATAATCATTAATAAATTTAGCTTTATCATTTCATTTCAGATATTGAGTGGTGGCCCCATTATCCTTTGACAATCCCTAAAGGGAGTATGACAGGTTATTAGCAGGCACATGAAGTAAAGACACCAATAACCAACAAATGCGTAAGAAAGCAACTTTCTTCATAAAGTGCCTTGGCAAAACATGCTCCTGCAGGGACCAGATGTTCTCTGCCCATGCCAAGAGAGCTCAGAGGCTGGAGGCATGCATGCCTGCAACAGGGTCTATGGCAATTTTTCTCAGAGGTAGGTCAAGGCCAGAGAGACACCAACAGTATGTCATAATCAAAATCAACCCCCCTGTGCATGCCCTGGTGTCCACCTCTGAGAGGGAGCTCTTGGGGAAAGCAGTAGGTATAAGAGTTGCACTCTGTGGGTGGGAAGAGCTCCCTCAGCTACCCTCATCTCTCAGGGTCCACTTAAGTGAATCATCATCAACATAGGCTGTGTTGTCTGTGGCAGAGGGTGGGAAGTGTCTTCTGTCACCTCACCATATGTTCTGTTTTTGTTTTTCTTGCTGCTGTTGAATGAATTTCATGGTCTTTCAGCAGCTGTCAATGAGACAGTAAGCCAGCTTCCCACAGGACACCTTGATACTGTTCTTAGAGTGAGGACTCCTAGTTCCTCCACTGTTACCTGAATTCAGTTCCCTGGGCTCTGGTATTGAATATTCTAGAGATAGGACACTCACTGCCTGGTCCACTCATTAGTGTCAGATTGGCTGCCCTGTATTGGTCTCTGAATGATATTTCTTGGCTTACCATCTTGGTAGGATAAGGTCCTGGCAATAATCACTGTAGGGTCGAGAACATTACCTCATGGCAAGCATTCCCATCAAGGATATCTCTCCACATTTTTCCCCAGCTTCAAAACCTCCTCAGGATGAAGAACACAGATTCAAACACTTACGGTTTTTGTATTTATTCCAAGTCCAGGTTGGGATAAAGCAGGAATCATTAAATGTTAAGGGCTCCATAGATATGGCTATGGTCCCCACGTGGGAGTCAAGTACAACAGCCTTGGACAGTTTTATCAGCATCAGGTCATTCTGCAGAGATGGTGCCTTGAACTCAGGGGCAGGGATAATCAATGAGTAATTCCGTATCTGTTCTTTCTTATTTCTGATGCTGGGTTGATAAACTCCCAGTCGGATTTTAACGCTTCGGAAGAAAGAGGGCAGGGAGTTGGGAAAGAGAAGGTCACAGAATTGTCAGATTGGCAACAAATGTCAGAAGTGACCTCCCCAATCATCTTCATTTTCCCTCTCAAACCTGAGAACCGAAGTGACCTTCTTTGGTTTGTGAAATTGTACTAGTAGTTTACGGGTTTGTTGTATTAGGCTGTAGAGTCAGTGTGTATATAAAACCTGACATGTATTGGCCACCTAGAGCACACTCGGTACAGTCTAGTTCTATTATTGGTACTAAGATTTGGAAAATCTGCATGGGCAAGTAATAGAGATGTGCCTTTACCACGTTGTCTCAAGCCGTGCTTGAGCAAGTGTATCATACCCTTCATTTCTAGGTATTCTTAGGTCCCTCCTAACCCCTCTCAAGCCCATGTCACTATATTTATTTGCAATGTGTTGCCTTCTTTATCATTGATCCCCAAGGCTCTTAGTCTATCAGAATTCCCACTGTGATTTTCCATTGTATTTCCTGGACACATTCAAACACACCTGCTTCATCACCAGGAGTCCAGTTGTGCCACAGATACAAGCACCATTTCCTACCAAAAACAGCTTCATGCACTAGATCTGGCTGAGAAAAGAACATCGAGTTTTCCAAGCCCCATTCTTGGAGGGGACGAACTATCTTTCCTTTGTATGTCTTATCATGTACAGAGCAGGAGGTCCATCTGTGTTTGAATAAATGGTCTTAAATGACCAGGTGGCTGAGAATTGAGTTTTAAGTGAGCCTTGTAGACTCCTGAGACTGAATAGGTCCCAGGTACACAGCACATTCTCATGCAGTCACAGCAGGGATGCAGATTTACAAGGGAGAGCAGGATTTTGTGCAGTGCTCCCTTGTCCTTCTCCTGTTACCTTCATCCTATGGCTTCTGCCTGACTCTTCCCCTCACCCTGTAGGCATTCCCCTACTCACTACAGTCCACATCGGTCTTAAAGTTGGCCAAATACCTTCACTACTTCAAGGACTCTACGTACCCTGTCCCCTCCACCTGGAATGTTTTCCCAGGCCTTATGCATTCAGCTGCCTCCTCCTCTCCCTGTTGGTCTCCTCTCTTCAAAGTGGCCTGACATGACCACCTTACCTAGAGCAGATCTCTGGTTTCATTCCTGTATGTTACAGCTTGCCATTCTTTGGTGTTTTATTTTTGGGTGTTTATTTGTCTTGGCTTACATCCTCTACAAGAATGTAGGAGAATTTCAGGAGAGAAAACTTATTTCTGTCTTGTTCCCTTGCTCTTTTCTCAGTGCACTAAACAGTTCCTAGACATAGTAAATGCCTAATAATATGTTGAATGAATGAATATTATTTGTTCTCCATGAGAGAGTCTCCTGATGCCTTTCTATCGATCTCCTCCTAAACCACCCAAATGGGTATTATTTTTCCTATTGAGAAGGAGATCTCTCTTTGCTGGTCTTCCAGTTCCCTTAGAATGTCATTAAGACTGGTTGGGATGCCCCACCAGGCCTGCTTTTGTTTAAACAGATCCCTCCCAGATCCCAGGAACAAAGGGATACTTACGGTAAGGGGCAGTGGGCAGCTGTCAGTACCCACTCAGGGTGAATGAGAGACCCCACACAGGGTTCTGATCTGGACTGCAGATAGACCATGTAAGGAATAGTAAAATCTTCTGGTAAGTTTGGGTCATCATCTTTAGAATCTCTGGCCAGAACAACTCCTAAAGATTTAATAGAGTCCAAGGTAGAAAGAGTGTCAAACAGGATGAGGGGCAAGAGTTGGTTAGAGTAGTTTTTCTCTGACCTAAGGCTTTTAAAGATAATACCAGGGACTACAAAGTATTTTAAACATCTTTTTAAAAATCAGAGGGAATCATACATGTCACCAAAGCTATATACATTTGGGACCTTGACACATGTCTTTGTTTGAGATTGAAATATATTAAAATTCTGTGAGACTAACTCATGCGCTGATCAGAAACCCCGATTGGCAGTGTGGCATATTACAAAACTGTGGTGTGGGGGAAATGAATTAGTCCTTTCAAACCAATATATTTTTTTTCAAAACATTATTTTTAACTTACTTTTGCCAAATAAGAAAGTCATAATTACATACCACCTGACATTGGCAGTGGGAGGGATGGAAAGGCTTGGGGCAGGGATATAAGGCTTCTAATGTATCTGACCCACCTGCCTTTCCTGCACACTCCTCTGGGTCCACCTGCCCAGAGGGCGATGTGGCTGGCCAGGAAAAGTGGCAGTCCTAAAAAATTCCACACTTACTCAAGTAAGTGAGTAAGTTGGGAGAGAGCGGGGCACTACAGTGACTTGTCCCACCATGCCCACAGGCCTCAGAGGGACTGTGAGAGCACCCTGATGGGGTAAGTCAGCAGAGGGAGTGGTTCCTTTTGTTTCCTTCAACAGTTGATTGAAAGAAATGCCCACACCTTCCTGTCTCTTCAGTTGTGGCTACCTACTTCCCCTTGTGACCCACACCCCACCTATCCCTCTCCAGGAAGCCAAGGCCAGCTGCTCACCAGCTGTGCTTAGAAGAGTGAAGATGAGACAGGGCTTCATGGCAGGCACAAATCTTGCCAGAAGTGCGCTAGTTGGGTCAAGTTGCAAACCGTCCCAGTCTTTAGTCCAAGTGTCCTTGGCCACAACAGCTGGACAGAAACTTTAATTGGGGCTTAGAGGAAGAAGCAAGGATCTCATAGCAGTCTTGAGACTAGCACTGCTCAAAACCCAATTATACGATGCCCAGCTTGGCACTGTCTCTGATGCAGGGAGCAAACCAATGCAGGCACCTGATGCTTCCTCTCTGATTGCAAATATCTCAGGCGTTCTGATGTATCTGCTGACCTTTTTCCTCCCCTCTCTGTGACATGGCCTGTCTTTGTTGTCACATCCTCCCTTTGTGACAGTGTCCCTCCCTGCCACCCTCATTTGCCATCTCCCTTCTTCTAAAGGGTCCCTCTGCCATTCTTAGAGACTCACCAAACATTCAGATAATTTATTTAGAAATAAATTTAATAAACCATCCCTTGCTCCCAATTTTCATGAAGAGGAAGCTGTGGTCCTCATGGAAGTTATTGGCAAGATCAGGACTCAGACTGAATCTCTGGATTTCCTCTGACATGTTGAACTTGATCTGAGCCCTGTGCTCCCAGAAACAGTGACTGTTAAAAATCCTCAGAATTTTTTGGTTCGGGAAAATGGCTTACCACAAAGAACTACCCTTCTACACAGGAGTTACTAGAGACCTTGCCACTCTTTCTTGTGGGTCCCATAAAACTCGGGATGACTCCCTTATTTACCTGTGACAAAACCAAACACAGATCATTCCCCTTTTACCTGCATCTGCTGAAGTGGCCAGAACTGACCCTCCCATCTCCCCATTCTTTGTCTCATGAGTGATTAGCTAAGCTTAGAATTCCTTTTTCCCCTGAAACTGGCTAAACACAGAGAAAACACTTTTTGTTCAGCTGACTGAGAAGTCCCCTGACTGAAAACAATTGTTTTTCTCAGCTACAAATCTCCCCACCTGTAACATGTTTATTTCTCCCTGTAGAAGTCTTTAGGCAAAACCATCCTGCTGAGACACTCTGATCTTTGGATCTGGGGTGCTCTTACTGCAATAGTCTGAATAAAATGAATCTTACTTGTTCAGTTTTTACCTTTGACATTTATTACTCTCCAATGTGCTACACTCTTGTTTATAAGTTAGCCTTTTTGGGAACTTAACTACCTTCCATCCACTGCAGAGATATGAGACAAATAGTGGGTTCCATCAGAGACAGTTTTCTTGCAGTGTCCTTCTTTCTCTGGCTTTGGTATCAGACTTACATTGGCTTCTTACAGTGAGTTTGGAAGTGTTCCCTCCTCTTCAACTTTTTGGAAGAGTCTGTGAAGGATGGGTGTTAATTTCTCTTTAAATGTTCACTAGAATTTGCCAGTGGGGGTATCTAGCATGGGGGTTTTCTGAATTGGGAGGCTTTTGATTACTGAGTCAATCTCTACTCCTCACTGATCTGTTCAGATTTTCTAATTATAAAGTGTTGACAACAGTGAGTTCTAATGGGAAATAGGAAATGCTATGTAAATGCTTATTAAATGAAATGACTGTGACTTTAGTATCTCCATATTTTCCAGGCTTCTGGGGATGCTTTTCTTCCCTAATGCACAAATATTTTTGTGAAGTCCTATATAGTGGTGAAGAGCATGAACTCTGGAGTCTAGCTTCTAGGATTTGATTCCTGGCTGCAAGAC